>WKFP01013800.1:66244-112356 GCA_011057875.1 Pterocles orientalis | reverse complement strand
TGCCTGTCCCCTGCCCTAACCCTGCTTGTCCCCTGCATGTCCTCTGCCCTAACCCTGCCTGTCCCCTGCCTGTCCCCTGCCCTAACCCTGCGGTTTGCTCAGCAGCTGGTGCCCCGGTTTTGCGAGTTCTGGCATGAGCAGGTGCTGCGGGCAGGAGCCTCCTCCCTGGACAGCGGCACCGTCAGCCTCCAGCTCTCCGACACCTTCGACCTCTTTGAGCTCATTGAGCAGTACAACATGCAGCTGGACTGACCGCCCCCCCACGCCCCTCCTCAGACCCCCCAGGATGGGCACCAGCCGCCAGGGGACCACCGGATGCAAACCAGCATCCCCCGGAGCGCCAGAGCAGGATGCCCGTGGTGGGGACCCTTCCTCCTCCACTCCCCCACCAAGGACAGCTGCCCCAGCTGGTCCCAGAGCTGACACCTTCCTTTTCCTCGCCACCAGCTGCTGACGTGTGGTTTTGTGGGCTGTGGTTATTTACAGATTTATTTTCTTAAGTTTTCTCAGGTTAAATATATACCTACAGAAAGGCGTGTCCTGCTTGCTTGGACTCTGCCCTCGCCGTCAGCCCAAGTCCTTCACGCCCCCATCCCCAAAACCGTGGGTCCTGGGATGAGCCTGGTCCCAGCAAAGCCTCTGCCGGCAGCAGGCTCAGCCCAGGGCGCTTGTTGGCACCTTACGTTTGTGTAAATGGAGTGATGCCCACACCTGAAGGGATGCATTTATTTCCAGGCTGCAAACGTGGCTTGCAAGCAGGGTGTGCTGGGGCCAGCTTGGCTTTGGCTGGACAAAAAATAATTCTTTCATCTTCAGCAAGCGCCTCGCTGCTGGCCCAGAGTCACTCACTGGAGATGTTCTGGAGAAACAGGGAAAATACGGCAGTGAGTGCACCAGGCGGCACCCGCAGCTGGGCTCCGAGGCACGGGGGGGGTGACATCTCAGGGAGAAGCTGCCTGATGCTGGGGTGGCCCCCACCCGCGCTGGAAGCGGGTGTACCCCCCATGGCAGGAGTCGGGGACTAGCACGAGCAGGGCTCGATGATCTCTAAGGTCCCTTCCAACCCAAACCACTCCATGATTCTGGGTCCGGCCATCGCTGCTGACCCTGGGCAAGGGGAGGGGGCAGCCCCCTTACCTGCCGGTTGACGTGGATGCTGCTGGGCCCAAAGGTGGTGGTCCCATAGCTTGTCACATAATAATGAGTGGGGGGTTGTGCTGGGGGCTCCTCCAGCTGCCTGGGCACTATGGGGATGGGGGATGCCATCAGCTCCTCGGCTCCATGGGACCCTCAGCCCTCCTCCCCACCGAGCACCATCGTGGTGGGGCTCACCTTTGGGCAGGAGCAGCTCTGCGCCGAAGCGGTGCCCACATGTCCCGCAGGTTTTAACGTCTTCCTTTGTCCTGCGGAGGAAAAAGCCCCGGCAAGACGGAGCAGCAGCTGCCCTCAGCATCCCAGGAAGATGGTGTCAAGGCAGTGGAAGAGGCTCCCTCCTTCCACCCTGACCAGAGGTGGGACAGGCGCTGCCATCCCTGGTGCTGAGCACTTTCAGCCCATCAGGAACCGGGGAATACACGGGCACCTGGCCAGAGGGGCCATTATGTGCCTGAACTCCAAAATCTCCACTTTTCCACCTTTCTTTCCACGCTTGACTTTCCCACACAAGTAAATGCCAACGCCACGTGGGACACAGGCTGCTGTGGGCAGAAGAAGGGCAACGCAGTGCCCGGCAAGTTTTGCAACTAATTATTTCACAAGGCTTTGAGAAGCTCCCAGCCCCGCCAGCATGGCAGCAGCAACCACCCAGTGCCAGCCCTTGGCTCGGAGGGAAGAGGCGCGTATGTACCGGGTGTGCGTGCCGTCCATGTCCGGCCAGAGGAGCTCCGCGGGACAGCCGGCCGTGCGGCAGGGCGTCTTCACGCACACGTGTAGCCCTGGCCACTCCTCGGCAAGCTTCTGGACGATGAACACAACCGTCATGAGGAAGTCCCAGGCAAACTGGAAACCTTCCAGGCAAAAGGAGAAGGTCTCCCTTACTCACAGTCACGCAGCCCTGGTGATGCTGCGGTGATGCGTCACTTCCAGCCCAACAGACCACAGCCACAACGGTTGGACCAGTCTGGTTCTCAAAGCCCACTGGCCATCAAAGGGAACGTAAAGGTATGTTGGAAGAGCTCCCCAGCTTGGCTAGCCCTTTTGCTTATCACTTGGAGACCCAGCTGGAGACTCTGCTGGGACCCTGTGGGGAAGGATGACCCAGCTGCTCCATGGGAAGACTGAAAACTTGACTTTCCACTCTCATGTTATACCTCGAGAAGAATCCTGACCCGGATGGAGAAAAGGGAAATCGTTAATGGACCTGCTGGTGGGCCTGGCCAGACCAGGGCATGTGGCAGAGGCTTCTGGGACACTCTGTCCAGAGGGGTGGAGGTCGAAGGAGGAAGCTAAGGAGAGACGTGTGGTTTGGAGTAACGAAATAAGGACAAGGAGCCTCACCTGTCCTTCCTGCCGGCTTTCTGCAGCGCAGCTCCAGGTAGCTGTAGGCCCTTTGGTTATTCTCTTTGATCAGCAGAGGTTTGCCGTTGCAGATGAGCAGGCAGGTTGCCTTGGCCACCCACTGCGTGGAGTAGAAGGAGCAAGCTTTCACCAGGAACCTGCAAGGAGATGGCCCATGGCTTTCGCCACCCTCCTCCCCACTGATCTTGAACACCGGGAGAAAGTGTGGCACCAGGGGGACTTGAAAGATGTGAACCCAGTTCCAGCAGAAACAGAAGCAGGCACCAGATCAGGCCCCTGCCCAGCACCAGGAGCAGCCTCTTGAGCCAAGAGCTGCTTCCAGAGCTGCCCGTCAGATAAAACTCTGGACAAAAGCTGGGAACCCCATAAGGACAGGAACTGGAACAGTCCCAGCACTCATGGACACAGGACCAGCCTCAGGTGGGACTGGGAAACCTCCGTCTGCCTCGATGGGCACAGACTAGCCGAAAACCAGCCCAGGTGACAGCTGAACCACGAGCATGGTCCTTGCTCACGTCCAGGCAGCAAACACCAAAATGTTTCATCCAGGGCTCCACACACCCGGGGCAGAGCTGAGAGGCCGCCCTGCTCTCCTGAGTCCTGGCTCCATGCCTCAGCTGAGGTGTCTCAACAACCCAGGGCTTGCCGACAGTCATGCCGGTGCCATGCCAAGCAAACCCCGACCCACGGAACCTCATCGGGGCTGGGAACCGCTGCTCACCTCTGGAAGAAACCCTCGGGTATCGCGGGTGACAAGTAGGTGCGGATGTGGAGATCCTCGTGGTGATCTCCTCCCCACACCTCAGAGACCTCTTCAGTCTGGTTCAGATAGGTTGGGAACAAGTACCAGGACTCGCCTTGGACCCGCGTGGTCTCCCATGGCTTCCCGGGCACAAACTCGCTGGCCTGTGGGTTGAGCGCCTCGGCGTGCCTCACCTCCAGGCAGAGCTCAAAGTGCTCAAGGAGGCTGAAGAGCTTCCCCCTCCCTCTGTGGGGCCTGTGTCCCATGATCTCCTCAAAGATCTCCCGCATCCCTTCCGAGCAGAGCTGGTGCTTCACCAGGGCCCGCACGGCCCGGTTGCACAGCATGGCCTTGGACTTGAAGGTCCACACCCAGTTGGACCTGTCTCTGATGGTGGCGTGTTCCCCGATCAGCGTGTCCACAGAGATGCTCTCGAGCTGCTGGACCAGGCAGTGCCTCACCAGGAGCTGGGGGGGAGAGAAGCAGAGACGGGCAGTGATGAGAGGAGCCCAGCAGCACTGCAGAGCTGGGGCCCTGTGGAGGAGACTCCCCTGATGCCCACGCTCACCTTGAACATCGTTATGAGGAAGGTAGGCTGCAGGAAAACAGTGCTTTCCAGGTGCTGGATTTCCTCGTACCACACGACAAGCCCAATGCGGTGGAGGTATCGCAAGATATCCTGGAGCAGCTCTCTGCCCAGGCTGGCCAGGTGCTCGCGCTGGGAGAGTTTGCTAAGCAGGTACTGGAGGTCCATCATGCCTAGAGGGAGATGTAGGAGCTCAGTGTGCGTCTGGGACACCAGGCAGATGCTTCAGAGAGCCAGCAAACACCAGCAGCACCCAACGTCACCCAACAGCATCATGCTGTCCCTGAGCATGATGCTCAGTGGCTGTGGCCCAAAATTCTTTGCCCATCCTCAGCTGTCCCACCCTGCAGCTCCCGTGGTCTTGCCTTGCCTCAGCGATGCCAACAGCCTGCCAGGACCTCCACGGAGCATCTGAAAAACGAGGCTAATATGGGGTGTGTTCACTGTTTGAGGGAGCAGGTCTGTTTCCAGACAGAAAACCTCAGATGGTCATCGAGTGATGCACTAAGGCAACAAAACCTGGCTGCTCTCCATGAAAGCATTTGCTCCTCATCCTCTAACCCTGTAGCAGCCAGCAGAGCCAGGGGTGACCCCGGGTGCTGGTGGGGTTCGTACCTGCTTTGGGTACGTCAGCGAGGAGCCCGGGCTGCCTGCTGGTCCTGCCAACCCACAGGGGACATAGAGAAGGGGCTGGGGAGGGGTTGGGGCCAGCAAATAGAGTCAGCAGGACAGAGGCTTGGAAACCACCCAGAAGCATTAAAGCGGTGGAACTCCTTCCTGCAAGATTTGTAACTGCTCGTACAGGGCAAAGGGGAGAAAGGACAATGTTACTGGAAAGGACGAGGGGGAATGGATTTAAACTGGAAGAGGGGAGACTGAGATGAGATGTGAGGAAGAAATGTTTTCCTGTGCGGGGGGTGAGGCAGTGGCCCAGGTTGCCCAGAGAAGCTGTGGATGCCCCATCCCTGGAGGGGTTCAAGGCCAGGCTGGATGAGGCTTTGGGCAACCTGGGCTAGTGGGAGGTGTCCCTGCCCATGGCAGGGGGTGGGACTCAATGGTCTTCAAGGTCCCTTCTAACCCAAACCAGTCTGGGATCCTGTGATTCTATTCTATGAAAAAAAACAAACCAGCCAACATGGCCAGCTGAGGGTACCTTCAGCCACAGTCCGGTAGACATTGGCAGAGCGTCCCCGTGAAGACCCCCTTGGCTTTTCCCTAGGCAGCTGCCCTGGGCGTAGATACTCATAATGACAGAGCTGAGTAGCAATAACACCAAAAGGTCTTCAGCAGCAACCCCACCACCACGTGAGCGGGGCCAGAAGGTGCAGCACGCGCTGGAGAGCCCTCTCAGCGGCAGGACAGCAGGTCCTCCTGGGAAGGTGGGGTGGTGCAATGGGGCACTCACCGTGGCCTGCCATCTCCTCACTCTGTGTGATGTCAACGATGGCAGCTTCCACCTGCCTGTAGATGGGTGGCAGCACTCGGATGACCTCGGGGAAGAGCTCCTCATTCTTCACATGCTCCAGAATAGTGGCCTCAAGCTTTTTGATGTCCTGGTGATCCGTGCAGTTGACAGCAACTAAGTTTAAGATCTGGAAGAGAGAAAGCACACACCTGCCAAAAGCCCATCTCCAGAGGAGTCTTTCAGCCTGCGAGGTTAAGGGGGACCTGATGCAAAGGGGGTCACCAAGGATGGGACACACCACTGGCCCAGCTTCAGAGGGCACTTCCTTCACATCTTTCCTCTGCAGCAGCTCCCAGAAAATCACCCAGGGATGGTAAATGTCCCCTCACACTCCTCCCCAGGTGTATTCTACAAGGCACAGGAGGAGATGCCCATCACCGAGCAGGGACAAGGACCCAGCAGGTCACAGCCATGTCCACCCCCACCCAGGGGAGCGGCTGCAGCAGCAGCCTGATGCATTAGCATCACATCACCATCACCAGCATCACCAGGCTGCTGGAGACAACAGGGTGACCACAGACAGAAAGGAATGCCGATAATCCCAGCCCTACAGTTAACGTGCAGCTTTCCATCTCCTTCAGCCTTTCCCACTGGTCCATGTAGAACTCAGGCTCCTCACTGCTCTCCAGGTTGTTGATGAAGTGAGCGAGGTTGCTTTTTCTCTCGGCCAGCATGTCTGTGATCCTGGCCATGATGTCGCGCCTCTTCTCCTCCACCTCCTCCTCCCGGCAGCAGTCCACGTGGGTGCCCACGGGAAGCACCACCGAGTTTGGAACTCGCATGGACAGGTTGTTGATCCAGAAACCAACAAGCTCCTTAAAAGTCTTGTCGTTAGTTTGGTACCTGGCGAGGGAGAGAAGGAAAATCCTAAATTCACAAGTAACCCTCTGGACCTCCAGCCAACTTCCACTAGCACAGACCTGACCACACACCCTGAGCTGTCCTAGGGGTTTACTGGAGAAGAGCTCAGACCTTCTAAGCTGTCATGGACCATATCCAAGCTCATCCCTAAATTTCCCACTCTTAATCTCAGCCAGGTAAAGCTGTGGAGTGTAGCAGAGCCTGTCCGTGGATGGGAACATCCCTCTGCACCACAAAGCCCAAGATGCTCCCTCCTCGCTCAGGGAGCACCACAGGAGGGCTCACAGAGAGACTTCCAAGGCCAAAAGCAAGGCCATTGAGATAGGGATCAATTGTCACACAAGGAGCTAATGCTCATCTAAGTCCTTGCAACAGAGCACGCTGGAAGGTGATGACAGATGTAGCGGCTTAATTAAAAGAGTGGTCTGCAAAAAGGGGGGAGAGGGAGAGCCAGCTCTTCCAGCAGCGAGAAGACCAGGCACCAAGGTCCCATGGAAATGGTGTGAGCCCACGCAGGGGAAAGCTTCCCCAAACCCTTTTTTCTTCTCCCACTCCACCTTGGCTCCAAAGCAGCTCAGCACTTACATGTGGAGGTTGATGACAAGGATGACAAGCGCCTGGGGGGTGATGAACACGTGGTGCGTCATGTAGTACTCCAGCTGGCCGGCAAAGTCCCAGAAGAGAAACATGAAGTCCTCGATCCGGAACTCACTGATCTCTATCCCAACCGTTCGCTCTTCCTTGGGCACCAGTTTGGTTTGCCCTTGCTTCAGGCTTTTGCAGATGGTGGACTTCCCCGCCAGGGAGGCCCCCAGGAACATGGTCTTGACCCTCTTGTCCTCCTGCCCCAAACTGTGCTGAAGCTGGTTGAAGTAATTCCGGATCTGCTGGATGCCACCAGCGCACACTTCACTGGGCGGCTCCTGGAGGGGGTTCCCATTGGCCTTGAACATTTTGAGGGATTGCACCTGGAAGAGCTCCCTGGGGAGCTGGCGAAGGGCATTGTTCTGCACATGGAGCTCCTGCAAGTGTGCCAGCTGCAGGACGGGCTGGGGGAAGGTCCGGAACAGGTTGTTGGAGATGTTGAGGTACTGGAGGCTGCCCCGACAAGCTGCCAGGTCCCTGGGGAGGGCACTGAGGCGGTTGTTGTTCAGCCGCAAGTGTTTAAGCCTGGGGAGATGGGAGAAAACCCCCTCCGGGATGGCCCGGATTTGGTTCTGATTCAGCTCGAGCTTCTCTAAACAGCCCAGGCTCCGGATTTCATTGGGAAAGTCCACGATCTCGTTCTTGGACAGGATCAGCTTCTTCAGGTTGCGAAGCTTCGAAATGCCGGTGATGCTCCTGAGCTTGTTCCTGTCGAGGTCGAGGCTCTCCAGCGTGGGGTTGCTCAGGACGGTGGGAGGCAGCACACGCAGCCTCTGTGTAGAGAGAGTCACCTCCCGCAAACCGTCCTCCTGCTCCTGACCTGGGCGCACGGGACAGAGAACGCTGGTTAGGAGAGACTTTCACCCTTGGAGCTGCAGGACATTTTGTCCCTTGAGCTCTGCACGCCTTTGGGATCATTTCAGCCAGCAAGGAAAATAATTGACAAGGGGTAAATGTTTTAAAGAGGAGAGGTTCAGACTAGACATAACAGAAATATTTTATGCTGAGGGTGGGGAAACACTGGCACAGGTTGCCCAGGGAAGTGGTAGATGCCCCGTCCCTGGAACCACTCCAGGTCAGGTTGGATGGGGCTCTGGGCAGCCCGGTCTAATGGATTGATGGTTGCCCAGCCAGATGACCTCCATGGTCCCTTCCAACTCAAACTATTCTGTGATTCTGTGATTCTAAAAGCAGACGCGAAACACAGGAGGTGGTTGAACAGTGCAACCACAGTTGCTGCTGGAGCAGCTGCTGCATCCTCCCAAGAGAGGAACCAAAGCTGAGGCACAAGGGTCTTCCCTGAGCCTGAGGACACAGGAAAAAATATTGCCCACCAGACATCGACCTGCAGCCCAAGCGTCACGTTAACAGCTTTGCTCTTGTTAAAGCACTGTGAGAGCTCCCACCACAACACATCTGGCCCAGAACCGGCAGGTTTCTAATCCCAGCAGCGGGTGGGCAGGGCAGAGCCACCGGCACCAGAGCTGCTCTCCAAGGAACTTGCCCTCAGCACAGCCAGGGAGCTGCACCGAGGGCCAGGGAGTTCAGACACTTCCTCTCTCACATCCTCTCCCTGCTTCAGATGCACGCTGTGATTCCCCACAGAGATGCTCCCGGCCCCAGGAGACCAGGGGAATCCCGCAGGGACAGCAGGGTCCCTCGCAAGATGGGGGACGTGGCGATGGCCGAGAACATTCCCAAAAAGAGGGTTTAGAGCAGAGGTTTGTGGGCGAGAAGAGTGCCAGGGGCATGTGGGATGGGGATCACACAATAGCAGAACAAAACACGGTCAGATTTGCTCTCCTCTCCCTTGTTTCACTTCCCCACCCGATGATGCCGAGTGCGGCATCCCCTTGCGCAAGACATCCCGCTCAGGACCAGCTCATCATCGGTTCTCACCATCACCACCTCAATCCGGGGCATGCGACGAGCTCAGCAGAAAAGCAAGCTTGTACCCTCTCCCAAACACCCCGGCTCTCCTCCAGCACCACCAGCAACAAGCCAAAGGGCTCCCACCGCCACTCCCAACCCCAGCAGCGAGGAGCCAGGGCAGCTACTCACAGGCTCGGGGCTGGGCCATGGCCCTGCAGCGTGGCACCAGCTGGATCCTCCCGTCACCCAGCCGCCCCTCTCGTTTCCTCCTCTCGGTTCTCTCCCCGCCTCCCTGAGCTCTGCCGGGGAACCCCACCCTCCCTTTCTCCATCCATCCTCAGAGCACCTCCAGCCAGATACTGGAGCCATGGGTATGTCCCAACAGCAGCTCTGGAGGTCACCTCATGGGGACAGAGTAGCTCCTGAGTCAACTTCTTACCGCAGCATCCCTGCCTTTGCTACTGGAGCTTTGGTGTCACCACTGTTGCAGAGAGAAGGACACTAAGAAGAGGTTATGCTGCTGCCAACCTACTGCACATGTGGAATAAATCAGATTTCTTCCCATAAACAGGTGGCAGCATCTGATCCAAGAGGGTCAACCAGAAAGAGGAGGGGAGGGGGGAGGAAAGCAAGTAATATACACAGTATGTTAAGAAAAACCTTTACTAGGACATGCTGGAAGAAGCATTTTTAGGTGTGTTTCTCATCGCCTCTCCCAAGGGGCAGCTTACAAGTTGATGGATTTATTTTTACTGGTAGAGAGAATGAAAGAAGCAGGACTCTTGTTCACGTAACTTCAGGGGAAAGCACACGCAGAAGGTAGTTTTCAGCTTCACTGCTCCTCCAGGCAAGGGCAGGTGCCGAGGTAACCGAAATTCAACAGTCCCTGAAGTACCCATGCTCCTGCTGTGTCTTGCAAGAGGCTGTTATCCTTATCGCTAATCCAAGCCTAACACCAACCACGAATTTAAATCAGTTTGAGGAACAAAACAGACTGACGTTGTCTTTCTGGTCAAGAGCAGAGTTGCTTTGTTGACAAAGTTCAGAAACTTGTATGGCACTGATGGCACAAGAATGAGAGTTGATCTAGTTGGGAATACCCGTAGGCTGGGGGCCAAACCACACATACCTGTGGCCAAGCTTTGTTTCCACACCACCTCCCCTTCTGCACCCATGCAGGCAGGTTCCTCCAGAACTGTTCCTCTGTGTCCTGGGTTAAGCAGACACAGACTAGCTCTGGTTTGTTTTGTTTTTTTTTTCCTCCTCTTCATAAATAGCTGGCAAGAGGCTATGTTTCGGATTTATGCTCAGAAAAGTTGGTAAGAAAGGACTGTTTATAATTATTGCTAGGATACTTCAAGGTTGTTGAGCCTCTTTGCTCTTCACGGGGGGCGGGGCTGGGAGCGCCCAGCCCTAGCTGCTAGCCTAGGATTTGCTCTTAGGTTAAGACTGAAACTCAGAATAGCCAATAATCTATTCCATAACATACATGTCATGCCCAGTATAGAGGCAAGGACCCTTCTGGGAGATCGTCCCTTCGCTTCCTGGTTCCGGTGGCTTTCAGTTTCGGTCCTCTCTTCTGGCTCCGCATCGCTCTCCCAAGGCCTTTCCCACCCCACTCGGGTCAGCTGTCGGTCTGGGACACTCAGACTGTTATCTCCGTTCCGTGAGTATAAGACCCTCCCTCTCCAGGATCGTTAGCCGGGAACAGGCTGAGCCTTTGGCCAGTGGGTGGGGGGGCAGTGTCACTGTGTATCACATTGCATATTTGTATATAGTATTATTTTCAATATTAGTGTAGTTTAGTTATTAAATTGTCCTTATCTCAACCCATGAGTCCTTTTTTTCCCTTTACCCCAAAAACTGGGATACACATTTAGCAAAAGCCACTGGGCTAGTCAACACTAGAGGATGTGCCAAGGGGGCTAGTCCTGCCCAGTCAGAACCTCTCTCCCCTATCCTCAGGTAGGGGGTGGGAATTGTGTGAGCAGGTATGTGTGGTTTGGAATTTGTGTTAATTCCAAAAATCTTCAAAGAAAGCCCAAAGTTATCAATACTCCCTTCAGGCTACACGTGCATACAGAAAGCAAACGGAGCCAAGGAAGATGAACTCCCACATGCTCAGGACTCATCCACAAACACTTCTGGAGGATGGTGAACGATAGGAGTGAAACATTTTGCGCATCCAGGCAGTACTGGTATATGGGCTTGTTTTGTTTCAATAAAATAATAATTTTAAAAAGCCCCCAAACCAGCTACTTGGAGCCACAGCCAAACTTAGAGTATGCAAACAAAACCATCTCACAACTGAAATCAGAGTTCACTGAAACAGCAGCGAGGGATCCAAGGTCTTGCTATTTGTGAGCTTTCCTACATTCACCAGGGAGGGGGAAAAAAAAAAAAAAAGAGCTGCAGTTATTTACTTTATAAAACTCATCTCAGAGAGCCTAACTGTTTTCTCGTTGAAGACAAGCAGCAAGACTATCCTCAAAGAGGGCAGTTTCCAAGCCGCTCTAAGAGGTTAGGAAAGCCCTCCCATAAGACATCTGCTCCGACAGCCCACCTACATTCAGCTCCTGTTGCAGGGAAAGCCGGTTTCTAAGCTGTAACTTACTGCTTTTCTCTTCAGCTTCCCTGTGTCTTCTCCCTAACGCCATCAGAGGGGGAGCGATGCTTGTGTCAGGCTGCAGGGTGCTGTGACTATTTCAGCTGATCCCTCAGAAGATGGGTTGCTTGGCAGTACTCACTGACAGGTGTGCTTTTGGACAGCAAAGTGAAGTCAGTGCGTGTGCTGGACTCCTCTGCTTCTCGATAGGAAAACCAGTCCTCCTACAGCAGAGGAACAATTCCTTACCCAGCTCCAATCCTCCCCTAGGAACACAGTATTCCTCCCAGGAGAGCCAAGCGCGCAGGTTTATACACAAGAGGAAGCTGTGCGACACACAAATGACACCTGCTATAGGACTAAAACCATTCAAAATAACTTTATAAATTCTGTCACATTTCTGCTTTGTACATCAGGTTAACTGTATCCCTCCAGCTTGGTACTGAAAATTCACAACGCTCGCTTTTTGTTTTGTTTTTTCCTGAAAGACAGACACCAAACCAGCCATCAGTGCATTATTTACACAAGTGCAACACGGTCTCCCACCCTGAAATGAAACTTTTCACTAACAGATACTTCCAACAGGACGTAAATAAACGCCACGGCTTGAGCAGTGTTTCTGAAGTCAGTTTATAAAGGTTAGCTCGTTTCTGCAATCCCCAAATGACAGAGCAAGTAAAGCTTCGCTCACCATCAAACAGGCTAAAAAGACAACATTTCAAGTATTAAATCAGAAGTTGCTAAAGACAATCCGTATTTCGATAAACAGAAGGGAAACAGTATACAGCTCTCAATATACTGCATATGAAAAGTGGTGTCCAGTTTCAAACTTTTAGCAAGACAGGTGCACAGCCCAAAAAAAGTGATCAAAGTAACCCTGAAAACTGTAGCAATCCGGGAGTCCCAAACATTAATCTCTTCTGTGTTTCCCCTCGAATTACTCTGCTGGTCTGAGGCATTTGATTGTTATTTAGTTCTACATCTGTAGGTAAAAAAAACCAACAAACAGAACAAGTTCATTCCCATATGGAAACAATTCCAAAGAAGGTTCCGCAGATAAGTCCTATTAGAATCTTGCTTCTCTGCGCTTTCTTTTCAACGAGATGCAGCTGCAGACGTATCATTCCCTCTGGCGCAGCGCTGGCAGCCAGAATAAGTTCAGTCCGAGTCGTGCTGGCTGTGGCTTGCTTCTCAGTTTTCCACTTCACGAGTCTCTTCACCATCTGATTTCTTATGTTTCCTCATGTGTTTGTATTTTTCCACATACGCCTTCACCAGATTCGCTACCTTCATGGGGTTGATCTCTCCACTTTTGCTGTGGCAGATCTGCAAGGGATTAGAGAAGGCATTCAGTTACCAGTGCAGCAGTGAATTGCAGCGGTGCAGGCAGGCAACGGACAACAGCAGCCCCGAGCATCCCCGGGGAGCTTATGCCTGCGTCAGCCCTCGACTCTCACAGCAGGATACACAAAGCAGAACACTCAACAAGGATAAGAGCAATATTTTACTTCAGGCATTGCAGACATGGCCCAAGGCTTATCTACTGAGCACCACACGAACGCAGAAGCATCTCTGAAAGCAGAATTATTAATTTTTACGACAGGCTTTTCCATCCAGCCAGTTTTACACCACACCTGTAACCAAAGCAGCGCTGACTTCCCATTTTTCTGATGATTCTGAGGAAGTGATGCTCACATGAAAAGAACCTGGCAGTTCTGAGGGCCCATTCTGAGCTACGGGAAAAAGAGAAGGGACCTACAAAGAACCGTATCAGTGTCCAGAGAAGAGTTCACAGCGACTTCAGCAGCAATTGCTGTTGCTCAGTTCCCCTACAACCCACACCTGAGGTTCATAAGGGTCACGTAGGAGATGTGAGATTGCAGCCATTATCTCAGGAACTGTGACTTACGATGGAATTTCTCAGTGATAGCAAGAATGCAGAGCAGGGACAGAATACAGTTCTCCGGGGTATCATTTAACTGCCTTGACCACGAGAGCACCACTTGCTCTCACAACATTTACCTGCTGATGAGGGTCTTTTTCAGCCACCATCTGGTCAGCACTAAGATTTGAGTCAAAAGTCAACATCAGCCAAATTGCAAAGCCTCTTCCAAAGTTCAGGGACACCACAGATTCTCAAGGAATTAACGCATGAAGTGTCTTCTCGCTTTATCAGAAACAGCTTGACGATACCGGCCAAAGTTCTTAATGAGCAAGATCTGACCATTCTCACCCCAGACACGGGCCACGTAACAATTCAGCTCAGGCAGCTGAAACTAAGCAATGTTCCGGACCACTGAAAACACCGTCTTCTAAAAGGAACAGCCTGGCAGCTCTCGTCACTCAGTCCTGCAGAAGGCAACTATTCCTTCCCCACCAGACTGCAGAGTAAGAGTCAGAGACCAAAGACCTGCTCCACAGTTACAGCACGTAGCTGCTGGAGCTGCCAAGTGCAATCCAAAGCATGGGCGCTTATGTAACACAGCTCCTCCACTTCATTTCACTGGCACCTTACCTTCTGCACGGCTTTTCGAAGGATGTTCTTGTACTCCTCCTTTGTGATTTCCCTCTTCTGGTAAAAAGGTTTAATAGCGAGTTTCACTTCTTCCACAGCCCTCTCCTGCATGTGAAGCTTCTTCATGTACTGCACAGCAAAGAGAAGTGTTACCTTGCGCTAGCTTGGGAATGGTTTCTGAATCTATCTTTCTTAGAAATGCTCTAACAATGAAATCATCACTTCAGTTTCCATGACCCAAATAAGAGCTAGCCTCAAAGTGATTTCCTTTACCGTAAACTGCAGCCTTGAAACAAATACCAGTTTGCGCCACGAGGAACCCTTGGTTTGTGCAACATTTATTCTGTGTCTTAGAGTCAATTGCTTAAAACACAGTCTGCAATCTCCACTTATTAATTTTGGTCCCCTCCTTCCCTTCTAACAGCTCTGAAGTAAACATCCATCCACCAAAAGGCATCAGGTTCTAGAAGCAGCACGTCATAGCTGTGAATATAAACCTTCAGGTAGCTCTGAAGGCATTCCGAAAATTGCAGAGTTGCCTATAAATTAAGGATTACAAATTAAATCAGAATACATTATATCCAAACAAATTCATTAAAACTGTTGCTCATGAATGGAGGCTTGGTGGGAAAGTATCTTTACTGTTTCGTTTTGTGGTAGAAAGTAAGAGAATTGGTTAAGTTTTTGTTCCTAATATCCACAACGCTCAGAGCAGATGGTCTGTACGGCAAACCCAAAACTCAGCAACCAGGGACCAGCATTACAAAAATCTCCAAAGTATTTTACTGTCGCTGCATTTTCAGTGCTGATAAGCAGCAAGATACAGTCTTACCTCTCTACGGGACTGTTATGAAAACGGACATAAATTTCAAAGCTGGAGGGGAAAAGAAGAAAACCAGGTCTTTAGAGAAATTTGGATATTCTGGCTTGTGGAAAATCCCTTCCAAACATTCATGCCAGAAAGTTTCAGAACTTTAAGAATGTATTTTAAATGCTTTAATCCTTCTGTCTTATTGCGATGAAGCAGTAGAAAGTGGAACCATCAAATGGAGTAAATCCCAAAAGAATTCAAAGAAAGAATTGCCTGCTGCTCCTGGGTTAGCATAGTCACCAAAATCAACAGTGACAACAGGGGCTGGGAAAATACAGTACGGAGAAAGTCAAACCCCCAAACTTTAAAAGTTCAAATAAACAGCTCATTAATGTTACCCATTTGCTACTTGATAGCATTTACTCACTTCCTCGTTTTTCATTTTGTCGACGGGAGGTTTGGGTGCTTTGATCTTTTCTTCTTCTTCTGCGTTTCGAACGGAAGCAGCTTGGATTCCTGGTTCGGAGGCAGTAGCCAGGCTGCCCGGCTCCGGCATCAGGCTCTGTCCTGCCACGCAGCCCAGGGCCGGCACACTGCCCTGCATGATGAACTGCACCGTGGGCTGGCTGACGGGGGCGTAGGGGGGGAGGCTGGAGGGCAGAGGCGGCATCAACGGTATGTTTTGAGAGTACACCTGTGAAAGAGAGATCATTCTGTGAATCCTTGTACTCACAAGAGATCAGGTTTTCAGAGCACCTTTTATCTGCTCAAACAGGCGAATAATTACTGGTGTAAATCAGGGAGGCCAACCTCCCAGCCCACCAGAAGCTAGCACAAGCCCCAGTCACCTTCTAACTGGTAGACAGCACAGACTGATGGCATGGACCAGTGCCACCAGGCCAGTTTTTACAGCCTGACCACAATCAAAGAGAAGCTCACAGCTTCTCAAGCAGCACCATCTTTCCACAAGTTACTGCGGAAAACAGAAGCCGCGTGCGCAGGGCGGAATTAAAAGAAAATGTGTTTCTTCAGCTGTAAGGACCAGCTGGGAGATTAAATGACCAAAGGACCGCTGAGGTGTATGGGCTATCTGAGATGTACCACACGCAGAGGAAGGCGAACTCTGCCATGAGAGGAAGGTGTTGCACAACGAGGGCACAAATGAGGTGGGATGCCTTCCGCGACACTCAGGTGCCAGAAGAGGAACCAACCTGAGAGGAATCTACATCAGGAAACATAGGCTCAGGAATCATATAATTGGTTGGAGGAGGCTCATTTAACTGCACCTGATTCAACGTCTGGTTCAAGTCCTCTGCTTTCCAGGCCCCTTCTTTTGCTCGCTGAAGTTTGTAGAACGGCACCCCTAGGTTCCCCAGAAGGAAAAGAAATCATTTAAGAACAAAATAAACCTAATGGGTCAAAGACTCAAAGCCAATTCTATTTTAAGTTAAAATAAAAAGGATCTAACAACAAAGCTAGCTATAAAAGCATTTTGTTTAGCAGTCATCAACATTTTAAAGCTTCTGATCATAGGGGACTTATCATCCCCTTGAGCAATTGCTTTTTACTGGCTTTCCAAGAGAGTAAGCGATGAGAACCACACACACAGCTCTGCCAACATACACAGCACAGGTTCCCGAACCAAACCGTTTCCAGCAGCTTTGGCATAGCAGAGCTCACAGGAGTGAGCTACAGAGAGCTGTCACCTTGGCTCCTCGGTTCAGAGAGATATTTATAAATTCTGAAGGCAAAACAACCGTTCTAGTTAACCGCAGAAGGGCTGGAAGGCGGCGCTGCCAGTGCAGAGATTAGGTTGCAATATGCGCTTCCCAGCCAAACAAGCTGCCGCCGGCCAGCTAAGCCGTGCTGACAGCACACCCTCTCCCAGTCATTAACACCCCTCACCTCATCATTTCAACAAGTGCCAAGCGCCAGCTCTCGGCATCGGAGAGACAGGAGCAGCCCAGCTCAGATGACAGGTTTAGCCAGGCACCCAAACCCCATGCCTTGCACCGCCTGCTTCAACTGCTGTTTGTTTGCCAAAAGAGAGACTTACTCAGAGCTTTTCCGGCAGACAGCATGCCACTGTCTTCCTCTTGAAGATTCCAGGTAACTCTCTTCACCGGTGCTTTTGATTTCAGTGCAGGGCCCTGAGGTACCGCCTCCAGTTCAGGCTTACCGAAGTCACTGGTCTTCTCATTTGACACAAGGCACTCATCTTTAACCTCCTTCACACAATCTGTTACTTTGCTTTTCGACGAGCTCTGAATTGGTGCAGCCTCAGCTGGAGCAAGCAAAATAACTTCCTTCTTTGGAGGCATTTCCAGAGACGAACATAACGCGGTATTTTCTATTTTAACTGTAATCTCCAGGTTTGTATTGCTGCAGCTACCAAGCACTGCTGGATCACCACTACTCATTAATTCTGTTTCAGCAAAAGAATCCACGTTGCCAAGCGGAACACAAATGTTCGTGATCTCTGGCACGGGGACTGCAGTCTCGCTGGTCACTTCCTGACAGATGGGCTCTACCTTTATGGTTTCTTGTGCCTCTCTCAGTTGGACTGGGGTCTCAGCCTCTATTTCCTCAAGTTTGACATTGGGTTGGATGGTTATGGAAAGCTCTTCTAGTACTAGCTCCTCCTTTGGCTCTTGTTTGAAGGACTGGGGTTGCTCCAGACACGTGGACACATTTTCAACTGGATGCTTTTGATCCTTTTCTGGTGGAGGAGGAAGCGAGGTCTCTTTTGATCTGCGTTTTCTTTCTTTGGAACACGATCTCGATCGTGGTCTTTTTTCCTTTGATTTGCTGCTTTTGTGCTCCTGAGATCGAGAGGCAGACCGAGACCGAGACCTCCACTTTCTCCTCTCCCGAGACCTGGATCTCGATCTCTTTCTGTCCCTTGACCTCAAGCTACTATCTTTACCATACCTCTCATAGCTTTTGTCTCTCCTGTGTTTCCGCCTTTTAGTCCTCTCAGTGCTATTTGATCGGGAACGGTCCCTCCATCTTGATCTTGATCGAGACCGTCTTTTCTTTTTCCTATTTTCATAAAACTCAGAAGTACTTCCAGGACTACCTGAATATGATCTAGATTTCCTTCTCTCCCTAGACCAAGAAGTTTTTGCCTTTTTATCCTTGGTTTTATCCTTCATTTTCTTTTTTTTTGATCGTTCGTGACTGCTAGAACGGTCAGTAGAAGACCTCCTGCTCCTGGGTTTCAACGTGTGTGTTTTGCTATGCTCTTCTTCACCTGACCAAGAGGTAGATCTGGAGCTTCGGTCCCTGGAGTGTGCTCTATCCCTAGACCCCGATCGGGATCTCTTACGCTGTTTGCTAAGTGCCTTTTTCCTTTTCACCTTCTTCTTGCTTCGGGAGCTGGAGTTCGAACAGGATCTGGAACGCGAACGCCTCTCTGCTTGTTCTACCTTTTGGACTTTCTGCTGCCCATCATTCTTTGAGGGACTATCTGGGTCTAGTTTCACATTAATATTAGGTCTGATCAATTCTTCAGCGTTAAAGAACACATTAGGGCCCTCTCTGCTTTCCTCCTTTAGACGCTCTGCATTAGAAATTTGCTTAACAGCGTATGAAGTGCAAGGACCACTCAGAAAGTCTTCCTCGTCCACGTTGTCTCGCTCCTCTGTATCGGAGATCTGTTCTACAATCCTGCTCTCTACCGTCACGTCATTGTGAGACTCTGTGTTACTAGATGGTACATCAGAGTCAGCCCCCGATCCAAAGATATTTTTTACCACGTAAGGGGTGAAGCGGCGGACAGTTTGAAACGTTTGAACTTTTGGGTTTTCAATGGAAATAGTCCTGGTGATGTTAGTCAGAGGGATCCCTGAGCCAAGCCTTTCAGGACTGCTGCCTGCTGAACTTGAGTCCGACCCTGTTGGCTCAAAGGGATCATATATTTCACTTTTGACTTGCTTTTTCTTCACTGAGAAAAGAGGCGAAGGACTCTCTTTCTGTTGCACTTTGTCGTCCACAGGGCGGAAGGTGTTGCAAAATCCTGGGTTAGACAGTCTGCTGGGATGCCCTGCATTTCCAGGAATATTGATTTTAAAACTCTCAAAAGGGCTTGGGCCTTTGCTCCTCGAAGTGCCCAGTAGCGAACAACTGCTATACGCGCCTGTACTGGTGGAAAAAGACACCCCACTTGTACGCATTTGCTGCTGAGATTCCTTGGAGTTTGACTTCTGACTTTCCACCTTGCTGCTTTTCCCCGGCTGGTTAGCGCTCTCCTTGCCAGTCAGCTGGGTTATACACGAGCTGGGGATGTCACAGCTTCGGCTTCCTGGGGGTTCTGGCTCCACCTGCTTGCTGCTGGTTTCCTTTTTAATCTTTGGTATCCTAGGAAGCTCAAAGATGTCAATTCTCTTGGGAGGTGGTTTTAAGGGCTGTCTCACAGTTACAGCTTTTGAGCTAGAATTCAAGTTACAGCTCAGGGGTTTTGAAGATGAGTCAGTAGGTGCAAAGTTTTTGGAGTTTCCATTAAATCTGGGCATTTCCTCTAACCTGGAGTCACGCCTGCTCAGGGTAGCTGTATTCAGAGTCTGAACAGACCTGGGTGTCATTGAATATTCTGATCTGACAGTTGCCTTTTCTGATGTCGTCTGGGCAGGGCTTGCTGCAGGCTCAATCCTGCTCGGTGGGGGTGAAGGTGATGAAAACAAGCTCGAGGAAGAGGGTCTGACGCGAGTATTCAGCCCTGAGGAAACTGAAGGTCCAGCCACGGAGCTGCTTGCTGTGGTCCCTGAGTGCACCGTACTCAGTTGGGTGTTTTGTCCGGAACTACCATCCACTCTTGAGTCATTTGCTGATTTTCTGTGAAGGGGAGCTATGGCATACAAGCAAACAATTAAGCTTTTCAGTATCTACGTGGACATTGTCACCCAACATTTAAAGAGGTACTGAGCTAATTATTTTAAGTTCCACTTTGGTCTGCAGACATACCACACAGTAATAAAGCAGTCCAATAGTTCTTTTGGTCAAATGCTCAAGGTTAATGGTAACTGCATCTTTTACGTAAACTCTAATATTTAGGAAGTAAATTATTCTGTTCTGTAAGTATCACCAGATTTGTGTCTACTATCCTGTAGCTGCGATCGATAAAAATTACTGTCACAGAGGATGTTCTAGACACTTATGTTAAGAATAAAGCTCTAAGTTTCAATTTGAAGAGATTCTTTCCCAGTAACACCATGCCAAGGGAAAACACAGCTGAAGATGCTAGCACGTATCCTAGAGCTCCGCTTTTGCAAATAAACTTCTTGCCAAGGTCCGCATCACTGCTCTTCAAGTCAAAGTACAGTCCACAGGCATGGCAAGAATGCATGGCAAATGCCAGAAGAATCGGGTACTAAGATCTCGCTGCTCTATCCAGTCCTCCGTTTTTTATAACAAAGCCTGAAACTACAGTGCAGTACTTTTGAAAGGAGAAAACTACCTATTAAAACTGAAATCCTCCAGTAACATCTCAGTTCTGCAACTAAAACAGAGACAAGTAGCATCACAGAATCATTCAGGTTGGAAAAGACCTCAAGGATCATCAAGTCCAACCATCAACCCAACCCCACCCAACCCACTAACCCATGTCCCCAAGCACCACATCCACACGTTTCTTGACCCCCTCCAGGGATGGTGACTCCCCCACTGCCCTGGGCAGCCTGTTCCAATGCCTGAGCACTCTTGCAGTAAAGACATTTTTCCTAATATCCAGCCTAAACCTCCCCTGGTGCAACTTGAGGGCATTTCCTTTTGGCCTCTTCTCTAAAGTAACAAGTGATGGGACAAGTTATAAAAAATGAAGGACTGGACAGAGCAGAGATATTTTAGTAACACTATTTCAGAGCACAAGCACACGTAAGAATCTTATTAGACGGATTACTGCTGGCAACTCTTGAATCTATCCTACAGATTCAAATGCTCAGTAAGAGGATCCCTATGTTTGAAGCTATGCAGCCAGCAGGACCAGGGCAGACATGGATGAAACAAGGCAGCAAACTGCACCTCACGCTATGAAGTGCCGAAGCCTTACCTGCCTTCTTCGCCGTCAGCGAACCATCTCTGTTGATGACCACATCCGAACTACTCATCATGAGTAAGCTCTGTCCAGACAGGATACTTCCCAACAGATCGGGCACAGGGGCAGCTTCCGCTTCTCGCTCAGGACTCAAGGCAGACACACTGCTTCTGTATGTTTCAGAGGGGTTATATTTCCTTTACTCTTACAGCACTTGTTCTATACACACACATTACATTAAAAAGAAACCAAAATCAAGGGCATAAACAGAGGTCAGCCAGGGAAGTTCACTTGTAGTTGGCTTCACTAGAGCCACTCAGCCCCCATCTCCCTCTGACAACCAGAAGGTGAAGCTTTATCTGGCTTCCCGCAGGAACGCCACGGGACAGGACAGCACGTAATCACACCAGACACCATGGTAAGCAAATGCTTTCCATCTTATCCGAGCGGTGCTCACATGGTGATCACTGTGGATCAAGATTAACTTTCCAGTGCAGTTAAGACGCATTTTTGAAGTGTAAGCCATTGTTCAGCCCTTCAGAGACATTTCCATGCCAGCTGCCTCTCTTCCCCTCACCAAATCACCATCACAAATGTATTCTTCAGGCCTCCACTGCTACCTCAAAAAATGGATGCAGCTCGAACCAGTGTTTAGCACCAGTCAGAATACACACAGGTGCGTACTGGTTGGGCAGCAAGGAGCATGGCATAGCAGGAATAACACCAACAAACACCAGCAACGCTCCCACACACGGGACCACACAAAAGCTCCTCTTCATGCATCACTCAATCATACGAAAAAGGTTAAACTAAGTTCTCTGTTCTTGAAAGATGGACTGAAAACAGTTTGAGTGTTTTTAGCGTTGGGGTGTGGCTTTGTTTTTCTTTCTTTGCTTTTTTGTTAGTGATATTTTGGGATTTTGTTTTGTGGGTTGTTTTTTTTTTTTAACAAAGAACTTCAACAGGGACCAACAGACCCAGCTCTTTGAGGGAGCTACATTTCATTTCTGTATGACAACAAAGCAAGCCTTCTGAACACAATGTAAACCAAAAACCTGTAATAACATACAACAGAAAGACAAAACAGGAAGGCTAAAAGAACCGGCTGCCCAAGCCAGCCTAGGAAACTCACTGTAGTCCAGGCAAAATCAAACCTTCAGAAAAGCTGAATTTCAGCTCAACAGTTCTACCTTCTAAAAAATTGGCTTCTCAAATACCTCAAAGGACATGCAAAGCTTCCTGAAAGGCTTCCTTCAAGATTGAGATGGGAAAGGTAAAGAAATATTCCAAATTATCATAGAAATATGGTATTCCTGAGCAACTAACCCTTCTCCTAAGTCAGACGCATTAGAAGACAGCCATGTAAACCCCTCACACTTCTAATCATTTGAGTTAGCTCCCTCCATGTCTCCTAGTCTTCAGCTCCCTCAGCCTTGTGGTTTTCTGTGACTCAGCTGGTACCTGCCTCAGTCATTTTCCCCATCCACTTTCTTCTCATCATGTCCTGCTCCCTGGGTCCCACCCCCCCTTCCCTGCATCCTGCACCCCAGTCCTGAAAACCCAAACAATGAGCTTTCTCTCAATGTTCCGAGCTCCAACAAATGGCAGAGGAATCAGGTGAGCTGGGGATGTCCCTCATCTCCTCCTCTGGATGTGCAATTACATTCCCTGACCCTCTCAAATAAGCAAGTGGTTTTTAAAGGTTAACAAGACTGGGTTTTAAAACACACTAACGGGATTACGAAACTATCCCAAAACAGAAAGCAAGAAGAGGCAGATCAATAGTTGGAGATATTATGAAAGAATAAGTGCCTGTACTTCAATGTAAGAAAATAATTCTTGCATAAAATGCTGTGGTTATTTATCTACACATGGGCAGGTGCACGCACACAGACTCTTTAAAATACTCAGGGTAGGATAGGAATTAAACCAGGATGATCACCCAGTTTGCTCTTTTGTTAGAGTCATTGGACAATCAAGAAAAAGAAAGTAAAATAAATCACTTGACGGATTTTTACCTGGGAAGTCCCACAGAAACAGGTCTAGCTACAGGACGGTGAGACCTCAGTGCTGACTGGGAGAGAACTCTCCTTTTGGCACTCACTGGTGAATCGGGATTTGCTGGAACCTCTTCTTTACTGTCGATAAGACACACACACGAACCTTGAAATTGTCTGAATGTTTATGTCACATAGAAAAAGTAGATAAAACTTATTCAGTGGAAAATTAAATTTCACCAACAATAATTTCAGATGCCCCTTCCCCAAAATCCAAAGCTAAAGAGTGGCACAAACTATGGCATAGTAAAATTCCTCCCAAATTTCAAGTGTCTGGAAAAGTGAAGATGGGACGAGGAGAAACATGGAAAATCCTACAGCTCCATTTAACTCTACGTGAAGGAACTGTTTATGTATACCAAATATGCTATCTATCTTCACTGAATTGATAATGACTGATTAGGATCTGACTCCTTCAGATTCTAGCCTCTAATAGGATCTATAGAGTTATTCAAAGGTTTTCACGAGGCTTATTATTTCAGCAAACCTTTTTAAACAAGGCTGATTCTTTCAGAGCTCAGCAATTCAGCTGACAAAGAAAGAATCGGCCAATGCGTTATTACAAACTGCGTATCCAAAGTTGTCTTCAGATGTGAGATCTACACTCTGCAAAAAGTCACGTGTACAAACAAACCGGCGCTTGTGAAGTTATCAGGTTCCTGATCATAATCCAGACATATCTCACCTTTCATAAGGATCCAACTCATAGGGATCTCCGAACACAGACAGAGGAGCTGCACCAATATCTGCTCTCATCAGGCCCAGTGAGGGCTCCGTTGGTCTGTACACGGAAGGAATCAAGGCCCCACGCACAGGTTTACTAAGACCAAGAGTTCTTGCAATCCGGGAGCGAGTAGTAACCTCATTTTTTGCCTGCACAGATACACAGATCGGGTTATTTGTGTGCTAGGGCAGGTACGTATCCTGGGTTTAAAGCCTCAAATTCTTCACTTAGGCTAAGCACAGCCATCAGGTTACCACTGTTGGTAGCAGAGGTAGTGTGCATTTATTATCTATATTTGCTTTAAAGCATGGCCTATATGTCACTTCACCCAGAGACCGCACATACCAGATTTAAGTGACCAGGCAAGTTTCTCAAAATCTTTAATATTGTCATTCAAAATTGCCAATTCCTTATTAAAGGCTGGAGGGACAGTTCTGGCTGTAGGATGTAAACTCTAGTTAAGGTAGCCACGGACAAAAATCAGGCTGGTGCAGAGTATTCAGTATAGTTCACGTGAGAACACTATCCACAGCTGAACGGCATTTTGAGAGCCCTTACGGATGATTAACTGGTTTGCAGCAACACAGACACAAACACCCGTGGCCTACTAAAAAGAATAGGTGGTGGCAACTTTACAAACTCTTGAAAAATGGCAGATACTGACAGAAACTCACATGTGATCTTATTCTCCTCTTTTTCCCCCTTCTCTTCTTCACCAGACGCTTGCGCCTCTTCAGCTGTGTCCCTGAACTTTTCTTCCCAGCAGAAGATTTTGTCTGAGTTCTTTTTTTGCCTCCCACTCTCTTCCTCCTACCTGTTGGGACAAAAGACAACCAAGTACATGGCTAAGTGCTGGCACTCTGTTTTACCCTGTACTCCCCCATTCATTCCCCCACGGCACACAAAGCAGCTCAGAAGCCTACAGTATAAAACAGCAGAGCAGAAAAAGTGAAATAATTAAGATTTATTTAAAAACAACCTTCAAGACACTTCTGGGCAGAGGCATTGTGGGGAAGGAAGAAAATGCACATGGTATACTGCTGTAGCTGCACAGGTACGGCAGCATACGGCTCATCCAGAGTATTTTGTGTGATTCCAGCTTATCTTTGCAGAGCTTTTATTTTTGCAAAAGTTACGACAGAAGATGTCCGATGGCCTTACCTGTTTTTCTCTTCTGCCTAGTAGGAGCCAGGGGTGTACGCGGACGCTGGTAGACGGCTGTGTTTAGTCCGGCTACAACTGCCTCAATCGTTTCATCCAGAAGAGAGGACATGAGGTACCTCGGCACGTGCTGCGTGGGGATCACAAGTTACACGAGACAGGTATCCAAAGGTCAGCAACAGGTTCGTTACAAAAGCAATTGATGAAAAATGGATTTGAGATTCGAATGAGGAGCACTCACGCCATCGGGCTTCCAGTTAAGCAACTACGTCACCTTTCCCACCTATTGGCTGTCACTTCAAGGAGAACATGGCCTTGCTCTCCAGCCTCCCTCAGTGTTACAAGCCATGGCCAGCCTAACTCTGACTCTTTAAATGAGAACACTCCCCAGGATTGACATTTCCTCAATGAAAAAGTTCACTTCAGAACTTTCCCAGATCCACCTGACTGACCTGTGTCTCATCACGCAGCAAAGTATGATGAGCAAAGACTGAAAAGCCAACACAGCACAGGTCCCCTGTCTTACCCTCTTCATTCTTTAAGTCAGATTTACCTAACGCTGTGAAACATGTCCAGAGGCAGTGCTTCAAACACAAACCTCCGGGAACTCACTGAAATGGCAGCTGAGTCCCCCTCCAGAGCATCACTGCACTGTGATAAGCAGGAGCTGCTCCTACAAGGTCCAAATTCCTCTTTATACTCAAGGGTCAACCACATGTCAACACACACAGTTGAAGCGTACGGATTCTGAATCACCAGCCTCAGAACGCGAACTCAAAGAATCCCTGCTTGGCAAACACAGCACAGGTTTGTTCCCTCCTTCGGCTGGAAAGGCTTTCAGAGCGGGTTTCTCTCAACAGCTATGTTAAAGTTGGCCATGCCCACACCAACCACATTTCTGAAAATCTCACAGAATCACAGAATGGTTTGGGTTGAAAGGGACCTTTAAAGAACATCGAGTCCAACTCCCCTGCTATGGGCAAAGACACCTTTCCTACCCACTCTCCTTTCTTCAAGAATTGACAGTTTCATATGATGACAGCAGATGCAAAGATGCCTCTGATGTTACTGATTATTCACACCGCTAACCTTCTGCCAGAGCAAACACATCAGATCCTGGTACATTTACGAACTGTGCATGTGGCACAAGCGCTAGAGGAGAATGGCTTTAGGGTATCTGGAGGTGGCAAACAAGCTTCAAACTGCAAAATGTCTGAAAACAGAATATACCAACAGAAATATATGCTTCAATTCATCTTACTACGCAAGTAACGCCACCACGCTTCTCTGTTAGTATCACTAATGCATGCTCCAAACTATTTTACCGAGCTATTTTAGAACACCATTGTTTTCAGTATCCTGGCTGCCAATAAATAGGATGTAAGGTTCTCTGATCTGGAGAACAGAACGGAGTAAGGAAAGCCCTGAACATTAGCCTAAATATATTTGTTTTTCCAGAAGGACCTAAAATAATGTGTTCTAGTTAACCACTAGTTTAGGCACCTACAGAACTGCTGATGAATTACAAGAACTGCCTCTCTGACTACTAAAGCTTTCCAAGGATCTGAAACCAGCATCCCTCTACGCTTTGAGGACAACAGCTTACACGCTCCTTAACCAGTGGAATTAAGCTTCACCCAACTCAAGGTACGAGCTAGGATTAGATGCACTTTCATTCACACCAAAAGGGAATAAGTAATAACGCCCTTCTGGGTGTAGTTTGTCATATCACTGCAGATGGAGAAGTGGAGCTAGGAACAGCTGCTTGAACGGGAAGTACTGGGCTCCCAGGCTTACACCAGTACGCAAGTCCCCAGGCACCACCGTTCTCATCTGCTGGAGACAGCCACACGCTATTTCTAAAACAGCCAGGGACAGAAAGAAAAGCACTAGTGGTTACCTTGCAAGGCCTTTCTTTCACCTCAAACAACACTCTGCTACAGTTATTTTTTTTCCAACATATAGCCCTGACAGCTCAGATGTGATTACTTAACAGCAATGCATCAAACAATTCATCAGGTTTTTCTATTTTATTAGTTCTTCTCAAGTCTACACCAGAGAGGACACAGTGAATTGAAAGACTGCTCCAGCACTCTGGGAAGTCCTTAAACCAAGGAGAAAAACCACGATAAAAACAGAAGGCGAGCTAGATCTTCGTTCATGGCACCTATTTCAAACTGTACTTACTGCTGTATAAGAGCGGGAATCAGATAATTTGGGTTTTGCTACAAATTTATTTCTTCCCACTTTACAATGATTTTAATGAGAAATTTAACAGGTAAACTCTGGGGAGATAACTACAGTAGGCTGTTCTTCCCAACCAACAGGAAGGTAAGATAATGGAAAAATCTCAAGTGCATTTCCTCCTTCTTTCTCACCTGACCTTTACCACTGGATTACAAGGGAAAGCCTCATCTGCCAAACCTCTGACATCCAACTCAGACTTTTCCCAGACTGCACTTCACACTCCAAGGAGAGCCTCTACAGCAGGCCCAACCTGAAATCCACAGCCAGCTCATCGACTCAAAGAAATAGTTTCATTCACTCTTCCCTTCTCCCTCTTTTCTACATTTTCTTATCTTTGGCAAAAAACTGACTTAATACAATCAAACCCAAACCAGCATGTTATTGTCAGATGAAACCAAGTTAATTTTCGCAGAACAATGGAGTAATTGAAGTCAGACAGGATCTCAGAGTGTCCTGCAGAAGGGTCTGACCTTTCTGTTCACCGGTCAACACTGAATTCAGATCAGGTTGGTTAGGCCCTTCCTCAGGCAGGTGCTGAAAGCCACCAAAGATTTGAGATTTCAAAACCTGTCCAAGCAACCTGTTTCCACGGTTGACCATCCCCAGGGAAAAATGTCAAGTTTTTCTTCTTTATGTCAAGTCAGATCCTCCTCTTCCTTTCAAAAGTCATAGAATTCCACATGTTTCTCCCAAAATAACAGCAGCATTAATGAAGAACCAATTAACACATCCCTGGTCGCATGGAGGCTATTGACAAGCTCTGCATCCCCTGCAAGTCTCCGTGTGCTCCTGTGCCGTTTAAGGCTTTTGATATTTATGCGAGTGTCAGGCAGAGGGCTTTGGCTAAAGCCAGAGGGCAAAGCAGGCAGGAGATCCCCAAGCTTGAAAGTTCTCAGTTTGCAGCATACTAATTGTTACCTAAAAGATCATCATCAACCCAGCCAACAGAAACATCAGAAACATCTCAGACGCAGCCACTTTCAGTAAACAGTTCAAGGAATAAAGGATTTGTCAGACCCTGGGTATTTGGGGTACTTTGCATAGATTCTCTGGTACCTGCTGCTGTGGTTGAACAGACACTGCCACATCACTGAGGACACTAGCCTCTGGGTTTTTTTCTCTTCAGTAAGATGCTGATTTTCATAAACACAGAAACCTTACAAGTATTAAATTTTTCTCTTCAATATGGCTGAAGGTGGCCAACAGGTTGTACTGATACAGGAAAGGGGGGTAGGAGGACAAACAAGCAAACACACAAATGTCAAATAAACATGCCCTATCTCCACAAAAATGCATGCTAAAAAAGCAGAAGCGATGAGCAAAATGAGCACTAGCAGTCACTGGGAATAAAAATAAAATTTTGCTGACAACTGAGGTGATAAAAATGCAGATTAAGAGAAGAAGCTACTGCAGACTTCAAACTAGAGTCTCAGTCATGTGCTGCACTTAATTCGCACGTTCTACATCTCAATTAGAAAGAACTCCACGACTAACCATTGTGCTATGGACGGTCAACACAGACAGCTGAGCTACTTAAGGGGGGACTTATTTAAACTCTTCCACAAGGTTCTTCCAGAGGCTCATTAGCACACACTTCTAAATACCTGAATTTGCTGCGCTGTTGTTATCCGGTTTCTGTTCACGGTTGCCCTAACGCGTTCGCTCTGCCGAGTTCTGGCTATAGCTCGGGTTCGGACATGAGGGCGTAGCCTACTGGTAGTAGGAGTAACGTCAGCAACGAGGGCAGCAACCTCTTCTTCACTGACATGATCTGTATCTTGAAAGAAAAGATGCCCAGGTCACTTGTCTCTCTACAAGGGAAAGCATTTCAAGAATTTTGGACCCCCCAAAAAAAACCTCAACCAGTATTCCCTTTCTTAAACCAAATCAGCCCCAAAGGCAGACGTTATCCTCTCAAAAGGAAACGAGCACAGACAACCCTGCTTCAGACTGTTACACAGAAAAATGATTTTCTAGGTAACAGCAATTGCTGCTACCTTGGCAATCTGGGGTCGGGTACAAGAAATTCTTTCCAATGTAACACACTGCAGCTGCACCAAGGTGCTGGGCTTGCCTCAGGAAGGTTAAAGAATGCTTATAAACAGCAGCTCCACGGGTTGTAACTGCAGCTGAAAAATCTCAATCAACAAGATCCTCTTATCAGTCAAGAGTTCAAGTCAACTTTTCAGGTTCAAGAGAGAATGCCTCTCAAAACAATTATTTAAAGCAGATAAAAACAGGGGTTAAACATCTCTTCAAAACAGCACATGCTTCTAAGTCAGGAGAAAAATATTTACTTTAAGTGGATAGCACTTACCTGCAGCAGCACTGACACCCATGGGGGCACAGGCTGGACAGAACCATTCATCTACAGGGACTTCACTCAGGGGTGGATTAAGGCATTCCATATGATACCTTGGGAAAAGAAGAGGAAAATGAAAATCAAACAATGCTCCTGACCAAGGGAAGAGAGCCTTTTACCTGCTCTCCACATGCTACATAAGGCAGACACACTTTCTTAAGCTTGAAACTACGGCGTACACATCTGCTTCTAACAGCCTGCAGAGAAATGACACTACCTGAGAGTTACAGAAGGGTCTTCAATTCTTGATGGTATTTTGATCACTTTTGGCTCAAAAAAGCTCAGAAAAGTGAATGTTTTTCCCTTGCTGTGTGGTGTATCGCTTGCCATTTGAACTCAAGATGCAAGAAATGTTGCAGAGCCAAAACCGATGGTGGCAAAGAGAAAGGAGAGAAGTATGGAGGTGTTGGGGAGACAGGGGACCAGGAAACACTACCAGTTTCCTGCAAACCAATGTAGCGTTAGTGTTACTGGAACTTACAAACGCTTTATTTTGCATGAGTAGACACGGGTCAACTGCAATGCCTCGTTACATTGAATAAATGCCTTGCATCCCACATGTACCTGGCACGACTAAGACAAGCGGTGATGAGGATTTCTGCATAACTGCACAAGGTCAGCCACTGGCTCCGCACAGCAGCCTGCGGGACTGGAGACTAACCATGCTGACTTCCAGCACCATTCGGCTGACAACTGTGCTCGTCCTTATCGAATCTCAAGGGGAAAGAAGGAGCACGATGCTCCCTTAGGTGGGTCTTTTGAAAACGTCCCTCAGGCAAGAGGCTGAGCAGCCAGACTGAGCAGAGCAGCTGCCCAGGGAAGCCTTTCAACATCACCCAGCCCAGGTCCCGTCATCTGTTCAATTCCATTTTCAACGATTACAACCCAGCCAAAGCGACACATGTTAGGAGCACAGAGTTTCTGGAGCAACTCATGTTCAAGTTACAGTGCTAAAAAGAATTAAAACAGATTTCCCAAGTAAATGAGATGCTTCTCACGAAAACCAAGTGCTTAGATCAAGTTCTCTAGGCAAGGAGCATGGGGACACCACAGCCTTCAAAGAAGGGTTTCAGTTTCAAATCAGCAACGTTTCTACAACCAACTTTGTTCTAAAAGGGGAAACTCTACCGTTATTTCTGATGTAGTGCAGTGGTTAACTCAGAAACAAGTAAAGGAAAAAGAGTGAAGCTCTCTGTTTCACCTTCCTGTGCCAAAATTCCCTGCCTGATAACACATCTCAGCACCTGGCCACAGAGTAAGGAAAAGGGAAAAACATTCATCTGACGCTCTAATCCCATTTCATAGCAATACAAAAAAAACAGAGAGAATACAGCTGTTAATCTACCTTCCACTCATCACCAACTTCAGATTGTATCTTTCAGACCTGTTCCCAACCACGCCGTGACAAAACCAATTTGGAGCTAAACTGCCAAATGTTATGTTTATACTAAAATATATTGTCAACTAAAGATGGAATATCATGTCCTTGCATTAAAGAGTACATCTCAGCAGACGAGATTTCACACTCTTTCAGAGAGGAAGATGAAGCTGAAAAATCATGTTTGCAATAAATTATTGCTTTAAAATTAAAGTAGCAAAGTATTCTCCTTCTCTGGGAGAGTTCATTCTCCAAACACCAGCTGCCAGGAATGAGATCAGTTCCCCAAAGTAGGATTTTGACAAGTAATATGGTTAAGTTCAGGCCAAAGTCATAACAAAAGTACTTGTAGCAAGAACTTCATTACATACTTTTCAAATTATCTCTGGGAGTTCTGAAGTCACGTCAGTGCCCACTTGACGAGCAAAGACTTTCAGTCCTAAAACTTTGGACACTGGAGAACTTGTTGCAACAGCTATCTAGAGTCCCCTGGACGGGCAAAGAACCTCAGCATACAGGAATCCCCACAACAAAACCCAACGGCAGATCTTATAGAAGTATAAGGTGATACTTGTTTCACAAACAAAACCTCACAGTAAAATGATCTGACTCACACTTATTCTCTCAGGTTGATTTACTTGCACTCTGGTACCCACCCACTCACAAGCAGAAAGGCTTTGTGCGCCCAAGCGGTCTGGCCAGGATTAGTTGTGTGCAACACAGAGGGCAAGAGACACCGGCCATCAAGTCCTCAGCACATCTCTTGAGCTCTGTGACTGGCAGTGAGGACTTCTTTCTTGTACCTTTAACGAACAAAGGGATGCTTCTCATGACCTTCTGCCTCATTATTTGGTCTCAGTCCTCACACACAACACGAAAAATGAGATTTGGGAAGTTAAGGAATTTTGATCATGGATGTAGCCCTGCTCTTCATCTTCTTGGCACCTACCTCTGTATCAGTGCTACTCTCTCCTTGCTCCTTGATAACCTGAATGAAGTCATACATTGTGTCACACCATTAATGCAGTTAACCCTTTTTCTACTGTTTGTTCAAGTGTCTAAACACGCGCACTTCTGTATTCACATCCATCTTAATGCTCCTGTCCTGTTACATAGGGGAGAAAGGGTGTCACATTCCAACAAGTCTTACCTGAAAAGGGTTTCAATGGAAAAAAGATTTGATTGCTCAAATCATAACTTGAATTTGTAAGATAATTATTATACCACACGATAGTTTATACCACATTATATCACACAGTTTAAACATTGCAGAAAGCCATGTCTAGCTAAAAGCAATGGAAAGACAAGATGACTCCACTGGCTCAGAACTGTTTACAAAAATAACCTATAGAACTTTCACTCCAGTGTCAGGTCAGATAGAAGATGTACAGAAATAAAACTAGCATCCAAAGCAAGCTATTCTACATTTTTCTAGAGTTAATCTCAGCCATGGAGAGTTAGTAGAGCGCAAGTTCCTTCTTCAGGCAGTGCTTCCAGAAGTGCAAACTCTACAAGTCAGCATTTATTTTGGGAAAAATAAGATAAAAATTTAAAAAATGTATCAGACTTGGGAGGGGCAGAAAAATCAGTGGAACTATTGAGACCGTAAAGGCAAATCTGAAGCAACTCCCTGAGTTTGCAAAAAAGTACGTCTCTTTGTTCAATGGGTAACTTTTGACATCATCAAACCGACAATGCTGCAAGAGCGATCAAACAGAACAAGAGCTGTACACTCTAGCAGAAGACTGCAGGCCCAAAGCTGTGTTCAAGTATCTTGACACCTTCACTTAAACACTCATTTTATTCATCAAGGAGGGGAAAAAACATGTTAGGCAGAGACACAAGTAAGCAAGAATTAAGGGAATCATTTAACAGCTGTGGCTATAAATAAGTTCTCCAAATTTCACAAAACTGAATCTTCAGCACTTCTTCCACACAGCACTAATTCCCCGTCAGTTGGGACAAGTCACGCACCCTCTCAAGAGGACACAGAATGTTTTTTTTTCTCTTCATGCACCCAGATGTTTCACAGATGAGCACAAACATCTTCACCACTGGGAGGTATGGTCACCGGCTTCAGTGGTCTGCAGCTCTGGTGTGTGCGGGACTCTCCACACCTACACTGCCACAGGACCAGCAAAGGATCCACCCTAAGCACATGGACACACGTCTGGTCGCAGTGAGGGGAGCTTACAGACCAGGGGGTGCCTGTGGACCAAACACTGGCCGGCCAGCCCTGCTCTGCAATCACACAGGCGCTCCATCCACTTCAACCTGTCTTACCCTGCGTCGCAGCCGTCACACAGCAGCAGGCGATCCTCACGGTCACTTCTGCCACACACCTCACAGAAGGTTGGATCATCCTCTCCATCATTACCCTGAGCTTTCGTGTTCTCAACAGGAATCTAAATAAAAGAGGGATTCACGTTTTACGCAGAACGCGGCACTTTTTTCAATCCTTTGTCACATTAACAATCCCTGCAGCAAAATCTAAAAGTGAATGAACCAAAATGGCTGTTAGATACCAGAACCTTCATTTAGTTCATTCAACACATCTAGAACATGATCAAATGCTTGGAAATATCCACTGAACTGTCTACTGCCAGGCAGAAACAACTACATTTTAAGAAAGCCAAAATTCCCAAATCAGATCAGGAGTAGTCAAACAAACAAAAACAGAGTACAGAGGGGATCGAGACACAAGGAGAAGATCCCATTTAACCTAGATCATTCCTATTCACCAGAAAGAATTCATCCGATACCAAATATCAGATCAACATGCTAGAAGTGTAAATGTTTGAACAGCTATTTTGCGGCAACGAGCCTTGCTGTTTGCTACAGTAGGAAGCTTACCTTTTTTAGGATTTTACCACCAAAATGAGCCCGAATGCTAATGTACTTAAAGAGGATTCGATCCACTGGACAGGAGTTTGCATTCTAGAAAAAAAAAAAACCTCCATACAGTTAATAAGCATATATTTTGAACCAATTTTTAAAATGGAAATCTTAAATTATTAATGTAAAAGCATTCATGTAGCAATCATTTTAACAGTTATTGGTCTTGCTATTTTAAGTACTTAAACCTGACTTTTCTGGTTTACAGATAACTTATCGTATCAGAAAAACCATGAATTTTTAGAGAAGCATTTATTATACCAAAGTAATTTAATTATTATTCAATTGCCAAAGCAACACCAAAGTTCTTCCAAACACTGCCTTTAAAAAGTTCTCAGGTTTTGGGGCATTTTCTTTCTTTGGACAAATGAGCAACTGGAAATGGTTTACAAATATATTCAGTAAGAGTGATTTTTTTTTTTAATTATTATTATTTTATTACCACTGGTACTGCTGCATGCACAGTAAGTTTTGCTGTAATCCTCACCCTGGACGATGATTATGGGAACTACGTAGTTAGGTGGCAAGGAACTCCAACAGAAAACTGAATTCAGAGCAAACCACTGATTTAGTCAGTATTCATCTTTTTTGTGTTTAAACGTTCACTGTCACAACAGACTCCCATCCAACGGCCACAACACAGAATTCAAAAAGAGATAAAGACAGATATACAGAGAAATATACACAGAGAGAGAGAGAAAAAACATATTGCTGGTGGCTTGGCTTGAAAAAAAGAATTTTAGATGCCTAGAAACACACTTGCTTATGCCATTACAGCTTTCAGACAACAAAGCAGACCAGGTTACAAGAAAAAAAACAGATCCACACTTCACAAACATGAATCCTGCCAAACAGAGCAGTAACTCATGTCTGTGTAAAAAAAGCTTAAGAAAGCAAATACAAATATGACTGTTTTCTTCTCACTGCAGCAGAACAGCACGAGCAGAGGGGAGAGAGCAGAGCACACCAGAAGGCCACAGGACATCAGGGACAAAACGGCTCACCTTAGACCACTCCACGATGCAGTCCAAGCAGAAATAATGGGAACAGTTCTCAGGAGTCCCAACAGCCTGGTCCCTAAAGGTGTTGAGGCAGATGGGGCAGTTTTCGCCATCCTCATCAGAGGAAACGCTCACTCCGTTTACGTGTGGCTCCGATTTCAGAGGATCAGTCACTCCACCCACAGGGGCCTCAGCTTCTTCCTCCTCCTCTTCTTCATCGTCTTCGCAATCTTAAAAAGTGAGACGAAAACCAACTCATGCCGCAGGGCTCCAGCAGTGAGGGCACACGGGGCGGGCAGGGTGGGGTACCCGTCCACAGAAAATTCCAAGTAAGCTTATTTTATAGGGCTGCAAGGGTGAAGCCCAGCCTCCCCAGCAATAATTTTTGCTGTTTTCCTTTTTCCCAGATCCCTTCACTAAAAAGTAATGGATTATTCTGGTGAAAAATAAAAGCCTGACAACGTGACTAGTCTTGCAAGAGATTAAAAGGACAGACAGCAGAAAAACAAACAGGGTAACAAAACAACATGAGAGTAGGGTCTATCAGGCTGCCACTGAACTCTGAAGTTAAAAAATAAAAGTTACAATAAAGCTATCATATTTTTTTTTTTAAGTAGACACCCCAGAGGACAAGAAGCAGCAATATGTTCACCTGCAGAAGAACAGATTAAAGATTTCACCAGTAAATCATGATTTCAAGAGTGAAAGGATCTGGGTGCCTAGCTGGAGGCTGCTTAAAGAAGCTGCGTTTTGAGTAAAACTAATTTTCAACGCTCAGCACACATTATTGAAAGGTGTTTTTATTTTTAGTACAAAATAGAGACATGTGTTAGTCTTCCCCTAAAACCTGTGAATTCAGTTTATATTTTCAAGAAGCAGCAAAAAGTTACCCAAAAACCACTTTCACTTACTTTGGGGTATTTTTTGTTTTGGTTCGGTTTTTTGGAGGAAGCAGCTGCTGTCATTTTAATTTTTTTTTCTTTTTTTTTGTAATAATGAAAACAGGGCCCTTGTCTTTTTTCTTTTCTATTGGATTCTCCTGTCTGGACATAGCAGAGAATACTCAAAACAATGGATTAATACAGCTTTTTGGCACCTGGCGTCAACTTTTTTGGTCTTGCGTTCAAATCAGTCTAAGTAGTAATTGGAAAACCACGCTCTTGCCTTCCCAGCAAGCTTTAACATGTGATAAAAACCTCTTTTTGTTTATCCAAATAATAATTTGAGTGCAGCAGTTTCAGAAGTACGTGCATCTACAAAGTACATTTTCAGTAAAATTAACAAACCCAAGTAACATCCAGACTCCTTTTTCAAAGAAAAACTAGCCAAGTCTTCTTTCCTCCTCCCTAGACATAACAGCAATGGCAATTTATTCCCCAAACTCCCCATCGCAGCATTCACTTTAGAGCCTCGTGCCAAAGCAAACAAACGAGCAAGCTTTTCGTAAGTGAAAAAATAATGAGAGCCATCGCTGCAATTTTGACTTTTTTTCTGCTCGTGCTGGGGCAGACTTCACTCCTACTGACTGTAACCACACCACTTTGGCTAGCAAATAGTCTTCAAACATACACACGCTTTCAAAACTTAACAATATTACTTCTTTGTTTATTACTGTAGGATTTGGGCATCAGCCTTCCACAAGCAGCACCTGTGGATTTACATTTCATGGCTAATTTCTGAAGGAAAAGCTTTCACTATACTTTTTCTCCAATTATTCCAAAAATGCCCGTTACCGTACACTAACAGACCTACCTTCTAATTCTTCATCTTCACTTTCTTCCTTGCCCTCTTCACCTCTCTCTTCCTCAGTGTTATCTTCTTCCTCCTCACTTCCAGTATCATCTTCTGAATCACAGCTACTTCCACCATTGCTTTCTTAAAAAGAAAAGAGAAGAAGAGAGGAAATACCCACTGAACGTGGCCAGACAGGCAGAGCGGCAAAGGACACATCACAACTCCCGCTCAGGATGTTAGATACGAAGCAAAACCCCAGATTTCCTCTGTGCTATCAAAGCTGCCTGTCCTGAAAAACTCAAGGGAAGCATGCCAGCAGTCTGAGATACGGAATTTAGGAAGCAAACAAAAAAAAATTTTCAGGGAAAAAGAAATAAACGGTCACAAGTATATCTCTACTTCACTTTGGAGGTTGAACCACTAAGTTCTCCAACCTAGAACTGGCAATGTTGCACGTGCGGAGGGGCTGCACTTACCTGTTTCACTGAGGAGCACGGGACCCTGCCGTTTGCCCCTGCCCAGTGCAGCGTTCTTGTTGATCAGTTCATCCTGGCTGTCATCATCCATGGCAGGACATGGGGATCCGCTCCCTGCAAAAGGCAGGCGCCAGTCAGACCACACACCACCCGTGCAGCCGTCAGCCGGCAAAGAGCATCCAGCGCGGCTGCGGAGACATGACCAGCAGAAAGACATTGCTCTCCAGCAAAGGCTCCTCACCCCACCGAGCGGTTTTCCCAGTTTCAAGTCAGAGGTGGCTACACCTCTGAAATTTCACATCCCTACCGAGCTAGAGGAAACCAGCCGCCTGTCGAACTCGGATCAGGGGGAAGGTTCAGCGTGATCCTGGGTTCCTCGGGGACAGAGAAAGGTCTAACCAGCACTCGCCACTACAAACGGGACTAGGAAACCTGCAAACACCCAAACCATGCTGTGGACCAGCAGGAAAACGCAAAACTGCAAGGGACCAGAGGCCCTTCGAACAAGACCGAACAGAATCACAGTATCAAAATACTCTGTCCTGCTTAACAGAAAAGCAACAAGAAAGATGACAGATTTAAGTCTTTTTTAAAAAAAGGCCTTTTCACAGCTCTGTCACGCAACAGGGACGTCTCAGACCTCGCAACCATTATTCCACAGAAAGGAGGAGACTTGATTTGGTGCATATTAATGCAATCACATTAATTGCTGTGCATTAGCCCAGACTGGTAATAAAAGTGACAGATACTGAGAGATGTCTCATGATCCAAACTCACAGCGACAATCAAACCAGAGCTTTTAACCCAGAACACTACAAAGCATTAAGAAAGACAGATCCCTGCAAGCTTCTATAAGCAAGTCATGGAAAAATAGAATTACTTGACACTCAGAAAACTAGATGTCATATTTCAATATGAAAAAAAAATTGGATTCTTCTACAAGTGGGGCAAAGAAGTTTCACTCGGGTGCTCTTCTCCCACTCTCCCTGCTCTACATTACAGATCTTGCATATTAACAGAATTTTTGAAACAAAACCTTAGATTTTATTCAAGTGCTCTTGATGCGTATCTTTACTCACACAGTCCCTTTTTGAGCCACATAGCAGAGCTCTGCATTTAAAAGCCTTAAAAATGTAGGCTTTGCTAAACCAGACCAAACTGCAAAGGGGGAACAAAAAAGCTAAAAAGAAAAAAGATCGAGCTTCAACACAATCAAGTTCTTGGTAAAGTTCTCCTAACTTCAGTTAGAATCTTGCCTAACTAGAGGTTTAAACTTTTTGCTAAATTTGTGGCTGTTAACGGGAGTGTGTTTAAAACCAATTCATGCTGGTTGAAAACACGAAGACTCATCAAAAGCCAGTCACTCCATGACGTAACTGGGAAAAAAAAAAGGAAGAAACACCAAGAAGTTTTCAAGTTTCAACAGTGCATACGTATGAATTATTCAAACTGAAACTCAATTATATAATATCCTCCCAAAAACTAAGTTAGCTACAGCAAGGCAAAACTTATGGTGCTGTTACAGCCAGGATCCATCAGGGCAGAGCCTGGCAGCACCAGTCCCAGGGCAGGGCAGCGGCAGGGGTGTTGGTCATGTACGCAGCAGGAATCCAGATCTTATGCAGAACCTCCACCTGCATCACTTCTCCACCGGCAGGCTGGGGGAACAGAGCTGCTGCTGACCTGGGGCTGCCGAACCGTGCTACAGCACCCCGGAGCTGCTGAGGACAAAGGGAGACAACCACAGCCACCGCGGGGGCAAAACCAGGGCTGAGCCTCCACGTCGCTGCCACAATGACCTTCGTTCCCCTGCTCCCTGGTTCTCCTTTAAGCAAAGCAACAAGCACAGTGAGGAAAGGATCTTTTCAAAAGGTATTCCCACAAACCGCAGTTCTGACCAACCACTCCACTACATTTCCGAACAGCGCACACCTCTTCACTGCTGCGGAATAAAACAACCACCCGTGTTATTGCTGCCCTGCTACCCCACAGAGGCAAACAAATCAGCACTTGTGACTAGACAACCTAACTGACGTATTTATGCTGCTGATACTTTGCTCACAGGCAAAACTTCCGAGTTAAGGAAAATCTGGTATCGCAGCAAACAATCAAGTCATCAAATCTGTCAGTAAAAAAAAACCACCGCTGTTTTGTGGATAGTTGGGAATAGACAAGGAGAAACTGAGTGAGGGGAAGTGAGTTTGAGATTTTAAGAACATCATAGACCTTACTTTACAAGCAACCTTTTCCAAACTGGGCAGCTGTTCTTAAAAAAAAAAAAAAAAAAAAAAAAAAAAAAAAAGGAAAGAAGGAAGGAAATCAAAGTTGCCTATACACCTAATATGAAAGCTTGTTCACCTGGTTTTTTAAGAACAATTAGCAGCATTCCCAAGCTTTTTTTTTTTCCCCTCATGGGAGAAGTTTCAAACAGCTTCCCAATGTGAAGCACAAACACCTTCACGATACACCAGAGCTCACCCACCTGTACAAAGCCCAGCTTTCATTCCAGCACTTCCCACATCAACATTTTCTAACTCCCCCAAGCTAGAACCAGCAGATACAAAACAGACAGGAAGCATTGTTATTAGTAGTATGTAAACCAAGAAGTTTGGTTGAGGAGATTGGAGTCACTCACTCCTCTGGGGGAAACTTTAACCATGCACTTCGGTAACATAAAAGCCCAGACTGCTGAAGAGCCACCAGTTATCCCTTGGGACTGGGATAACGATTCCAGCTGCTTCCAGCATTGGGGGTGCCCAGGACTGCCCTCGCCGCGGCACCCAGCCCTCGCCGCGGCACCCAGCCCTCGCCGCCTGCTCCCTTGGAAAATCCCGTGGTGTGCAGTGCTCTGCATACAGCCCTTCCGCAGCGGAGGCTCTCACATCCACTCATCTCTCTTCCACATCCCACTCAGAGTAATTTCAGAGGCATCCTCACAGGCAGCTTGCGAACACTCATGCAAGGTAACCTGGCCAGAGATCCCTTGGCTTTGGGGTCAATACCAGTAAGGCAAGGCATCACCGCTCGCAGCAAAACCCATTCCGATCCCCCGGGCAGGCGCATCACCCGCACGCCGCAGTCTGTGCGCAGCACATCCAGTGTTTGAATCACAGGCGGCACGCTACGTCTGCTAAAGGCGGGCCCCGTGCTCCTCAACACCCCTCCCTTTTCCAGTTCTCATTTAGGAGAATATTTTAATAAAACACAAAACTGCAGAATTCTGCGATGAGTGTGTGGCAAGTGTTTGATCACGCACCAGCACTTTTCCCCAGCCCTGGGCTCCCTCCACCAAGGCCAGACCTCAGTAGGGCCAAGCTGGGTTTGCACCGAGCGCTGAGCACCTACCGCAGGAGAAATGGTTAAGCCCAGGCTTTGCTATTAAGGCAGATTACATTTTTACATCAAGCTGCCTTAGGTCATATTAATTGTACAATCAAATAGCAATTACAAACACGTTCTTCAAGCCGTCCTGGCACCAGAGTTTTCTGTTGGCTTTAAGAACAGAGAAGATTGTTTCCTCCAGAACAAGCACTTCAGTAAACATTTAGTTTTTTGAACCGAGACCCTTCTGCATTACCAGAAATCAGTATTTCAGTGTACCCAGAGCATGTCCGAGGCAGAAGGCAAGTGCAGGTTTCTAACCAGCAGAGGCCCCTGGTCTGCGGAACACACTCCCGGTCCATCTCCTTCGGACAGGAAGGCGACAGAGCCACCTCCCACACCCAGTGACTCCTCCAGGCAAACACACCGATCCCCTCCATCCCCTCCATCACCGCCTTCTCACAGCACTTTCTTGATTTCAGAAACAGGAGGGCTACTAGACAATGCATTTACTTTAATCCGCTTGGATAACCTTCAGCATTATACACAGGCAAAGAAAACAAGTCAGCTGGATTTTCTCACGGGGTGGTTTTGAATGCTGATCTAATTTCATGGGCAATTATTGAGCAGTCATGTTCCAAAGAGCACACACAACTAAATTTAAGTCTACTAAATATTCAAACACATGAGCTTTCGGTTCTTGTTGGCACATCTGCTTTATTTTGGAGGGTTTTTTTGTTTCATTTTTATTTTTGGTTTTTTTTTTCCCAAACTGACCAAAAAATTCAGTTCCTTCTAGAAAACCAATGCCACACATCAGAAAGCAGTTGGGTTTGTTTCCAATTTCAGATGCTACACTGAAAAAAAAAAAAAGAAAAGAAGAGATGTAAAAATCATAGTTGTACCTGGTTGGAAAACATCCGGCTACAGTGTGACTAGTAGCTGCCATCACCACATTCCAAAGGTGGAAGTAAGAGGCACTAGGCAGAAAAAGTATTCGGATTAATGAGAGACTCCTACAGCCTAGAGCCGCACAGTGCCAACGCAGCACACACAGGGAGCTTTAAAAAAGTCCTGTACATCTAAATTTAGATCCAACTTTCCCCAACTTAAACAGAAGTTACAAAAAGATTATCTGTCAAATACCACTATCAGAAACTGCCCATACAACTATTTAAATGACGGAAGCGCCTAAGAACCTAACAGATAAGGCACAGAAAATTAATCCTGGGGTAGAAAAGGATGTGCTTATCTTTCCCCCATCCTGGCCCAGCCCTAAATTCAGCCACCCTACATTCCGGGACCAAAACTGTCTACCAAAGCTTCCCCGGGAGCTGACACTACACTCCTCAGGGAGCCTGCAATGCAACCAAAGCAAGGCACAGGCTCTGCAAAGGCCCTTCTGGAGTGTGGCATCTTTCCCAGAGGAGCAGCTGGGCGTTTTGTACCTTTGCATTCAAAGCAGCAGACAACCTCTATGCAAACCCCAACCTGCAATATCCTGAAGTCACTGGCGCTGTTTCCAGCTGGGAATCAAACACTCTCCGGTGCCACACATCCTCCTCTTAACAGGTTTCTCTTCTTAGGAAGTCACCCACAATGCTGAGCTCATCTTTCACACCACTCCTGTCTTTACAGCTTTCACCACTCCTCATGGGCATGGCAATAAAAAACCAAACACCTCTTGCACTTTTTTTTTTTTTTAGAGTCACAACAAAAAGTACCAAGACCTGATGTCCTTCAAGAGAGGAAGTAACACAGCGAACACCTCTGCAACACGTCAGTGACGCGTCTATGTGACAACCAGCAGGAAAACCAGCAGCTAAAACTACAGAAAACACACCCACCGCTCTGTTATGGACCACTGGGCACCCAGGGATGGGTACCAGCTACGCCACTGACAGACCTGTCAGGAAGCACAGGTAACAGAGCCACAGAATCATGAAGGCTGGAGAAGACCTCAAGGATCATCACGTCCAACCGTCAACCCAACCCCACCCAACCCACTAACCCATGTCCCCAAGCACCACATCCACACGTTTCTTGACCCTCTCCAGGGATGGTGACTCCACCGCTGCCCTGGGCAGCCTGTTCCAATGCCTCAGCACTCTTGCAGTGAAAAATTTTTTTCTAACCTCCAGCCTAAACCTCCCCTGGTGCAACTTGAGGCCGTTTTCTCTTGACCTAAAGGTCCCTCAAGGTGAAGTTTTTAAGCCTAAACACACTTCTCCAATAATCCTTGCAGGAAAAACTCATTTTCTCTTGTTCTCCGAGAGCCCCACCGAGGAAGGCTGCGATCGCTCACAGCTTCCTCCAAGGCACCCACGCGTGCTGCACAACCCCGGGGCGGGGGGGGGGGGGGGGGGGGGGGGGGTGCCGACGCCCCACACATGCGGGGTCACTTGGGAACTCTCCTGTGCAGCAGCGGGGGAAGCTGCCTGCCCACCGCTCCCCGCGCAGACAGCCGCCACCACCGCCCGCTCGGGCCGCTTTCCACCCCCCGGGACCGCTTACACAGGAAACCCGGCCCCGGGCAGCCCGGAGCCCCCCGGGAGGCGGCCGGGGCGGGGACAGCCCTCCCGTACCGGCGCCGCTCCGCCGCGTCTTCCCACACCGCCGGGCAGCTGCCGCCAGCGACGGCTAGAGAAGAAATCAGTCAATAAAAACGCGTATAGGAACAGAATGAAACAAACAGAAACAGTTCCGAGCGCGGCGGGGCAGTCTCCTCCGGAGCGGGCAGCCCGCCGCGGCGGGGGACGGCGGTTCCGCGCAACTCCGGCCCGTGGCCCGGCACCGCTCGGCTCAGCCCGGCCCCCGCCGCCGCCCCCCCGCCTAGGCAGGCCCCGGCAGCCGCCCCCCGTCCCCGGGCACTCACGCGAGGAGAAGGCCCCGGCACTCACATCACCGGGCCGGCGTACCGGGCTGCACGGCCGGAACCCCCCTCGCCCCGGAAGTACTGCGGGAACACTTCCGGGTCACGGCGGCGCAGCGGCAGGACTCAACCACTGCGTGTGCGTGCGCCAGCGGGGGTGGGAAATAGGCGAGGCCGCGGAATGAACCATTCGGGGGAGGGGGAGGGGGAGAACGGCCGCGGGACTGAGCCATTGCCGCAGGGTTGCGCCGAGCGGTACCGGCACGGAGGGGCGGGGCCGCGCCGCCCTGAGGGGCCGGAGCGCAGCCCGGCGGTGCGGGAGGGGCGCGGGCAGTGCCCGGCGGGTCCTGGCCGCCCCCCAGCAGCAGGGCTGACCGAGCGGCCCTCTGACACCCCGGGGCGCGCTGTCCCTGCGGCCTGTGTCCCCAGAGCCACCGAGCCGGGCGGGTGTCGAGGCGGCGAGGCCTGCGGGGCCGCCCCCACCCCGCCGCCCGGTGTGCGGGGCTGTGCCGCCCTCACGGGCCGGCCGCCCGGGCCGGTGGCGACAGACCGGGCTGGAGGGCGGGCTGCCGGCCCCCCGGGCCTGGGGGCTTTCCCGGCGCTCCCCGAGGGACAGCGTGCGGGGTGTGAGGACACGGAGCGGGTTGAATTTCTCTTGAAGGCGGCGCAGATCACGGATGATGTTTTTTCCCCTCTGACGACGCGTGGCTGGTCCCAGCCCCAATGTTCCCGTTCTCTGGGTGATGACACGCACGTAAAGGGCTGTTTTTCCCCGTCTCAGCTGTGGGATCTGCCCCAGCCTCTGCCGGCCGCTGGAAGGGGAGCTCACCCCGTCTGCGACGTGACTGGGAGCAAACGCTCGCGTCCTCGCAGACACTCGGGGCATTGTTAGCAGTCAGACGGGGGCTGGGATGGGGGAAACAAGCTCCTTTTCCTGAAAACACAGCGCAGAGCAAAACCTGCGCCGGCCGTGCTGCTGCCCGCCCACTTGGGGATTCAGGAGAGGGGCGAAGCGCCGTGGGTGGGGGTGAAAGCCCTGGTGAAGCTGCAGCCGGTGAACACAAAGCACCTCGTGCGTGAAAAGACAAAATCTGCGCTGCAAGGGGCAACTTTTTAATGGCACATAAACTGATACAGTGTTTGCCACCCCCGGTTCCCTCTTTGGCACCGAGGCGGGCAGTGAGGATGGCTGGGCAGCCCACGGTGGCCTCCCGCCATCAGCAGATGCGGTTCCTTGTCACCGCACGTCGTGGGTCTGGCAGTGCTGCGCTGCTGCTGGGACGGAGAGCCAGCTGGGAACAAAGGCAAGAGCGGCAGGGCTGGGATAAGCGAGGCTCTCCCTGGAGCAGCACCGGCCCCGTCAGCAGGAAATTTCATCCCCGAGATTAAGAGCTGAGCCACGAGCTCGTTCGGAACTGGAGGGGGAGTGGCGGCTGAGGGCAAACAGCACCCACCAGCCTTGCTGCAAAGCCCCCAGGCCCGGAGCCTCTGCAGGGCAATAGCAGAGCATCCCCTGACCCCGGGTGGGGGGTGTCTTGCCATTTGTTTAAAGTCGCAGAAGGTGGCACCTCCAGTGCCAGTGGCTGTCGCACCCGTTGCTCAGGGTGCAAGGCGAGGCATTGCCCACCGCAGCCCCACCGCCCACCGTGCCACCGCTCCGCTGGCCCCCCTCCAGCCCTGCTCCACGCCAGTCAGTTTAACACGGCGCCCAGGGAGGTCCGAGCGACGTGCGGGCTTAACTGTGCAGGCAGCCAGCTGTGCAAGCACCGCTTCGAAATACGCTCCGTCCCTGTGCGCTCGCAGCCAGGGGAAGAAGGGGTTTATTTATTTATTTATTTATTTATTTATTTTAAAATAAAACCTGAAATGGAAGGCACTGCCTAGAAGAGCCAAGGGACTTCGCAGAGCACAGCAGCTGACGGCACGTGCGTCCCATGCCCCGCGGAGCAGCCCGGCAGCCCCCCTAGAAGCAGCAGTGCTGGTAAGGAGGCGTTGGGGCAGAACCCAGCCATGTTACTCCCCACAAAATAGCTATTTTTAACAAAGTGAGTGTTTTCCACGGCTGCGCCTCACTTTTGTGTTGGCTCACCCTGGAGGGCACAGGGGCTGGCTGGCATGTTCCACGGCCGATTTTTCTCCAGTCCAGGCGCGAGCCCTGCACTGGGGAAGACATAAAATACGTGACTTTTTCCCTACAGCTGCTGGGTGAAAACAAAAAAAACCCAGAGAGCACGCACACAAGATGTCAACAGAGTCTGTCATTGTGCGGGCTGTCATGCAGGAGAGGGGCTGTGTCCCCATCCCCCTCCCCACCGGCAGCGGGAGAGCAGAGCCACGGGTGACTGCTGAGCGCTCCAGCAAAACAGGGAGGGAAATCCTTCTGGTGGGGAGTCACCGCTGCTATCCCTCAGCCTGTGCTGGGTTTTGCTTCCAAATCTTGCACCACACCTTGCAGGAAGAGCCCAGATTGCAAACACCCACCAGAGCCGTGCCAGCTGATAGCGAGGAAGTTTTCACAAGGATGCAGAGCCTTTTGCTAGGCAGCGTGTGTTACCAGTTCAGCAGAGATGGGGTGGCTGGCTGCTGGTTTGTTCCTGCCCAAAGTGTTTTTTCCTGAACATCAGCAATGTGGATGAGGCTGGGTCCCACCAGACGCCAGCTCCCCCAGGCCACTGGTTCCTGGGCTGTGGGAGGACAGCGCGGGGCCCTGGGAGCCAGACACGCTGCGTGTCTCCAGACAAGGCTCCTCACCTTGCGGGACAGCGCTGCACCTCTCCACACGGGACTGGCTGCGGCGCTCAGCAAGCCCTCACCGAGACACCCCCAAATTTTCAGCATTTCAGCCACTCGGAGGCTGCTGGGGCGAGAGCAAGCTCTCCCAGAATGAAGGTGTGCAGTTAACCCCGGGGATGCCCAGGCGGCCTGCAGCTGCCCCAACTTTGGGGGACAATCGGTGACTGGCAGAAGGCTCCTGGGCCAGCCGGGCCCTCACCCCTGCGGCCCCCGCCCCGCCTCCCGGGCTGCGGGACCCCCGCGGCACCCCTGGGTGCGCGAAGCCGCCCCCACGCCCGTAGAAAGAATAATTTAAACGCCCGGCGCAACATTTCCCACAGCGATGTGAACGGCAGCAGCGGGGGGGCGGCCCGCCCGCGGCACCCTCCGTCCCGCCCCCCCGCGCGCCGCCTACGTGCGCCCCGACACTGCCCTGATGGCACGGCCCCGTGGACTGTACCA
>WKFP01013800.1:46641-65361 GCA_011057875.1 Pterocles orientalis | reverse complement strand
GGCGGCCCCGCGCCTCCACGGACCCGCGCCTCGACGCCACGACGCCCGTGTCCCCTCCCGGCCACCCCCCGGGGGCTCTGCTCCGCACAGGAGTCACCCCCCCCCCCCGCCAGCGCCACTGTCCTGCCTCCAGCGGCTTCCCGGCGGACCCCCGACCTGCAGCCGGCCGCGGAGCACGGGGTGAAGAGATTTCACACTTCTCGCAGCGGGGATCGGCGTGTCCCGTGGGAGCGGTGACAAGGGGAGCGGTGACAAGGGGAGCCGGCTGTGGCTGTGCGCGGTTAAGAAGAGTAGGTGGTAAAAGTTGCCCAGGAAGGATGGCGTGCCCCCCTCTCCTCTCCAAAGTGCGTGCGTGCTGCTGGACTCCGTACCGAGTTAGAGATGCTTCGTCCCAGCCGGTGACGTCCTGATACCCTGGCAGTGACTAACCAAACTGCCATTGCCAAGGGTGTGTTAGGAGAAGAAGCCGTGCCTGGTATTGCCCCGATGAGTCACCTTTAAAGAGAGACTCTGGTCTGTTCCAGGAGGAGCAGTAACCAGCTTTGCTTTCCTTTTCCATTGCTTCCCATCCCGCCCCTCACCTTCGCTCACCACTTTCCGCCTCTTGCACCGGAGCTCTGTTGGCCCCCCCGGCGCAGGCTGGGTGCTGGCAGAGCTGCCCTGTGTGGTCATGCTGTGCTGTCACGTAGGGGACTCTGACATCACGGCCCCGAGGAGCAGGAAGGTGAGCGGGGCAGGGACCCTCCGGCCACCCAGGGCGGCTGTCACTAGACACAGAGGAAGTGACGAAGCACATTGCTTCTCCTACAAAGTTCTCTCTTGTGCTTTGTGGGCTGGTGAAGAAGCAGGGTAGCTGAAAAGTGTCTTTTCTGAAATGCAGCACAGCTTTGTCAGCAGCTTAAGCTCCTAATAACCAGCCAGGACCCACCGCAGCCTGCCGCTCTTCCCCGGAGGGGCTCAGGTGTTAGCCCACAGATAGCCCTGGACCGCTGTAAGGGCTTGATCCGAAGGACTTGGCAGTGGCCTGGCCAGTAAGTAGTTAATTGCGCGTAAGGCACTGATAAAGTCTCTCCTGGAGAAATGTTGCAGGTCCCCATCTCCTGCCTGTGGTCCTTTGTAGTTTCTCCCGCTGGGTCCCAGAGGAGCATCTGCTCTTCCGTAGGAAAAACCAGCTCCCTCTGTGCCCTGCGCAGACTGGCAGAGTCCAGGGTGCTCTGACACGCTGGAAAGAGAGGAAAAAATGTCTGAATATACCAAAGCTGCTTTCATGTGTGTTCAGAAGCCAAATGGGCCTTTTTTTTTGAAGAGGGGGGAACAAGTTTGCAGGTTTCTCAGCCCCAGAGGGTTTTCCTCCTCCTGCAGCTGCACCCAGAGCATCTTCCCACGGCTGGTCCCGAGCTGGCAGGAGCACGGTGTGGCCATGGGGAGAGCAGGGAGAGGGGGAACGTGGTGCAAAACACACCCTGGTGCAAAACACACCCATGTGTGAGTGTGCGAGTGGAAACTGCAGCCCCGCAGTCCCCTGCCACCTGTGTCCCAGGTGACCAGGCACGTAACCAACCTGTGTCAGAGAAAGAAGGCGCTCTGTTTCTCTCTGCAAACAGCCCTGCGGTGGGACTGCACTGCCCAGGACCAACCCCTGGAGATGCCATCCGTGGGTCGCCTGGCCAAGACTTGTCCCAGTTCCCATGAGCAGCACCGTGGTATGAACACTTCTGACTTCCTGCTACCTCTGGAACCATCCTGTTCGGCTCCAGTAAGCAAAGGCAAGGGCTTGAGGTGAAGTTTGTTTGGTTTTGCGGGGTTTTTTTTTGTGTGTGTGTGTCTCTCCAGTAAGCAAGGGCGGGAGCATACAGCTCAATTCCTGTTTTTAACATTCTTGTGGCATGATTCAAAACTAACCTGCTGTGCGGTCACCTGAAGTCTTCAATAAATAGTGCAAAACCGGTGTTTGGGTGCTTATTACTGCAATCCAGGGCGCCGGACCAGCTGAAGAGGAAGGCTGTCCCTTATCAGTGCCCTGTCTGATGTGCATCGCATGCCCCATTCCTCTGAGCTCATATTTTGCCTCCGTCACCAGTGAAGGTGGGTTGGGAAGGAGGGCGGAAGGGTGCTACCTGGCTGTTGCTCAAGCGGAAACCCCAGCATCGGTGCCTGCACTCCTGCCCTTGCCCAAGAGCCGTGGAGCGCTCCCGAGCAATGAGAAAATACATGAGGGCGAGGATGCCCCTCAATTGCGTGTTTTTTCAGTGGCTGATGACCAGATTGGTAAGGTGATCCTCAGCCTGGTAACGCGAGCAGTCAGGTACTAAAAGCTCTTGCTCAGAATTGATGCTGTGAGATTTTTCAGGCGAGGCAGGGGTGCGCCGTACAGGAGGGGAAGATGCTGAATGTCACACCCGTTAAGCTGGAGGGACTCGCTGTGCTCCCCAAAGATTTTGTTCTCTCGTTTCAGCACTCCGCAGAGGGAAGCGAGCAGCCTAATGCTTCAGGCAGCGCCTGCCGTGTACTGTCTGTGTGCCAGGGCAGGTCCTACGCGGTGAGCCTCGCCAGAGGAGCAAGCTGGCCTGCGAGGAATACAAGGAGTACATAAATTGTTTAAGAGGAAGTCAGTTAGTTAAATGCAAGCAGGGACTTATATAATACATCCTAAAAAAAAAAAATAAATTTCTGCTGGCAGGAGGTTCCGTTGGGAGAGAAACTTGCTCATCCATAAACAAGAAAATTTCCCGGCCTCCTCTAGTGCTTTATGGTTTGTTTTTTTTTTTTTTTCCAGGGCAAGGTAGAATGCACCCAGGCTTTACCTGAGACAGGGAAAGGAAAATCATCACAAGGAGAGCAGACAGAGCTCCCTGCACGGACATGCATGTGAGTTCAAAGAGTTTCTCTTCATCCGCAGTGATCTCCCCGGTAGGAGCTGTGTGCCCAGGAGCGAGCAGCAGAGCATCTGTGCGCTGCTCGGGGAGCAAACCCACCAGCATCTCCTCCAGCCGTTCCCACCTTTCCCTGGGTAACTGCTGCTGAAGCATGTGCTTCACAAGCCGCTTGCCAAAACCTGCGGCTGCGAGGCAGCACAAACGCTTCTGGCACTATAGAGGAAATTTACGGGGAAAAAAAGAGCGAACCCCAACCCTGAGGAACTCAACCCATTTGAATTTGGGGTGTTTCCAGTATCTGCAGCTGCGCTGCCCTTGGGAAACTGGGCTGGACTGGGGCAGCGCTGGCCCCCTGGCCACCCTCTGCAGAGGATGCCTGGCGTAACAACCCACCGCAGGCCAGAGGAGACGGGTGAGGAGCTGCGAGCCATTTTTCTTATGCAATATTAAAAAAAAAATAATCTGGTAGTACAGGGAAGAGCCCCAGGAGGCAGGAGGTGGCTGAATTACTCTCCTGAATAGTGTGCTTTGTGCTGACAGAGCCTCCAGATAGCTTGTGGATTTTTTTTTAACCTAAAAAAAAAAAAGAGGGTGCTGGGATTGTTCACCATTGAAAAATAGGTATATCCTCTACTTTGTGATTTTTGGGTGGTGCTGGAGCTAGCGGTGAGAAGCGTAGGAGGAAGGAGAAGCCCTGAAGCCCATCCCCAGCCACTGCAGGGAAGGAAGAAGCCGCCCCGCAGTGCCCGAGGGACATGGGGACACAGCTCTGCTCACCCAGGCGCAGCATCCTCGAGCCACCCGGTACGCTTGGATCCCTGCCTTGCCCGCCAGCCAGTTGTTCCCTCTCCAGTACATGCCATACGCTGGGCTTTTGGTTTGTTTTTTAAAGGAAAACACAATAATTTATTTGCTTTGTTTTAATTTCATAACAATGAGTAATTCCTTCCTACTGCTCTGTAGTGGCCTAGAAAAGGACAGCGTCGTCTCCACTGTAGCAAAAAGGCTTCTCCCAGGGCATAAAATTTTAATTAGGAACAATCACGCAGCCTCAAAATGGGAATTGCGAGCAGCAAAAAAAAAAAAATCAAACCATCAATAAAATATTCAATGGCAGAAATGTATTATTGACACAGCCTTTAGAGCAGATAAAAGTGGCAAGGCGGGGTAGCCGGAGCGCGTATCGAGCCTTGCTCGGTTAAATAACGCGCGGGGACCTGCACGCTTGCCGTGCCGTTGCACATCCCCTGCGCGGGGAGGAATATAGGTCACCCGCGGGCGGGGAGTTTCCCAAGGTAATAAATGAGTTTGATTAACGCCTCTCCCCCCGCCACAGGCGTTATCAAACTCATTTATTACCTTAAAAACACCGCTGACTTCACAGCAGCTGGGTGGTGATGGGTTATGGGACACAGAATGAAAAAAAAATCCCCAAAATTCCACAGCCTTGAGCTGAAACAAACCGTCAGTCCCCGGCCCCAGTGCTCTCCCCAGCCCCACGCCGGGTTCCAGAGCTGGGCTGGGGGACGTGGCGGGGTTCCACTGTCCCCCATTCGAAGCAGCGGTTCCGAATCCTGTGTCACAGCCAAGAGCCAGCAGCTGCAGGGCCAAACTCTGCCACCAACATATGTTTTTAAACTCTTTATTTTTTTTTTTTTTCCCCTTCAGAAATATTAGTGCTGGTTTGGGCTGTCAGATCATGGCTGAACAGAAATAATCTGCAAAAATCATAATAAAAAAATAAGCAAAAGCACAGAGCAAAAATCCCATAGAAAATCAGAGATTCAGCTGAATTCTCTGCCCTGTTTTTCCCAGCGGGAGGTGCTGGAAGCAATGACCCTTTTCTCTTTATTCCCATTTATTCTGCAGAAGACAAAGCTGCAGATGTGGTCCCAAAATGGAAGGATTCAGTTTTTAACCCACAGAGGTCAGTTTTTCAGGGCAGGTGGACAACTTCACATAACATCCCAAAATCCAGCCGGCAAGCGGGTTTCCTGAACCTGCCTTTCCTGTGTTTTTCCCCCTCTTTACAACCTCCATCTCCCTCCGCTTCGCTTCTCTAGTGGGAGGTGTCCCTGCCCACGGCAGGGGGTTGGATCTCGATGATCTTTAAGATCCCTTCCAACCCAAACCATCCTGTGATTCTCAGCAAGGTGAAGTCTCATTTTAAAAGTAAGAGAGAGTCCAAAAAACCAAGCGCAAGCAGCCCCAAAAGCAAGCAAGCAGGGGAGAAACTCCTTGATGTGGCTGCATGGAGCAAGCATATTTTTAACTAATTTTCCCTGAGATATGTAAGTTAAGGAGGAAGAAGAAAAAAAAAAATCCACAACACCAAAACCAAACTGCCAAAAAACCCCTCAAAATTAAAAAAAACCCTGATCCAAAAAAGACAACTCTGAAATTGCACCTCCCCAGTTGTAACCAGTCGCAGCTGCGCCAGTGCTCTCCCAGCAAAGGAAATTTTAATCCTTCAGTATCACTTGCCAACCTGCTGGGCTGTGGTGGCACCTCAAAAATTGCCTTGGAGAGGGACACATCCCTGGGGACCAGAGCCCAGCAGAGCCTCAGGGAGATGCAGATGGAGGACAAGAGCTGACGCTCTCGCTGGCAGGATGGAGGGGCTTGAAGGAGAATGGCAGGTTCCGCCTTACCCGCTCCTCTTCGCAGCTGAGCTCCATCCCCTTCGCCGCCTGTCCTAAAATGCCCCGAGCTGCTGCCATGCATTATTTAAATGCTGCCATGTTTCATCCCAGAGACGGCTGTCCTCTCACCGGAGACAAGCTTCCTCCGCTGGTTGTAAAGCACTTTGGGATTAAAAAAAAAAATTAAAAAAAAAAAAGCAGCATGTGTGTTAAGATGCATTCGGTCATAAAACTCAGCTTTAAGTCGGCGATGGAAAGAGAGATGGAAAAGAAAGAGGTGTCCACGGGGCGCACAGACTGCTCGGATGAGCTCGGCGGGCAGCGGAGCAGGAGCCAGCGGGGACGCCTTGCCTCGGGCCACAACAGCACGCTCACGCTTGCTTTGCTCAAATCCTTTCCCAAAGATTTATTGAAAACTGAAACCATGGCACACAGGATTACATTCGTACGGGGAAAGTGGGGTTTTACGACGAACACTGTGCCCGAGTCACTTTTTTTTTTTTTTTTTTTTTTTTTTTTCCTACAACGCATTGAGAACAGGCTCAGGGACCTCCTGGACAAACCTATCCCCTGCCCACGCTGCTTTGGTTTCACAATTAAAATCCGAGGTGACCCACTGGGACAGAAGAACAAAAACAGAGAATAACTACTGGCCATCAAGTGAAAAAAAAAGAAAAAAAAAATCAGTGAAATGTCACCAAGAGCGTTTCAGTCCTGTTCGCCACCCGTGCCACAACTAGGGAAGGGCTCATTCCTGTGATTTTTTTTTTTTAATTATTTTTAAAACAAGTTGAAAATTTATGTGGATTTCAGGAAAACAAGCCCCTGCTGTGTGTGTTCCCTGATCCCTCGAAGGCTGGGCAGCGGCATCATGCAAAGGGGGTTTCTAGTACAGGTTTCTTACAACAATAAAAAAAAGAAAGGGGCAGAAATTTGTTTAAAGCCGCTCTTGTGCCTCCCCTGCAGCCAGGGAACGGGCTGTTTGTCGTGGCCCCGCTTGCTGGAGCAAGATGCTGTAAAACCCACGAACTTGCTCCCTCCGCGCAGGTCTCCGCTGCTCCCCCCTGTCCAAGGGGCAAGGGCTCCTCCCAACGCACGACGGGTCTTTTGAGGAGGCTACAGAAAAACCGGGAGCGCCGCTGATTGCTGTTGAATATAGAAACCGCTTTAAAAAACTAGAAGAAAGGGGTTGCTTCCGTCCGCAGGGGAAGAGGGTTGCTTTGTGTCGGCAGTCTGTGGTTTGATTTTACAGTCTGTAAAAATACTCTGGCTGGCCATCCACATCCGTTCACGATATAAAGCAGTAAAAAATATATATATATAAAATATGGTTTATTTATACAGTTACACTTGCAAGGCAATCAGTCCTCTGCTGAACGGGCCCTTCTACCTCCAGATGCTCTGCCTGGTTGAGACGACTGCAAGACAAGAGAAAAACAACCTGAGTGACCCATCACGGCGGGCGAGCGCTTGGGAAAATAAAGGGGAACGGAAAACAGGGCAGACAGGAGCGCAAAGGCGGGACTGGGAGATGGAAAGGCGGACACCGCAGCGTCTGGCGAGATGGGGATGGATGTTTTGGGCTGCGAGGAGGATGGCAGGAGGGTTTTGCTGCGGGGTGGTGGTGTGGGTGGGAATGGGATGCGGGGATGCTGGGATGCAGGCAGCATTGCCACAGCGGGCAGGGACATCACCGCTTGTTTTTGCTGTGCCCAAAAACATGGTGCAAGGTGGGAAAAGGGTCACAGGAGGTGGAAAGGGGTTTGGGGTAAAACTGCTCCCCAAGATGGAGCAAAAGGGACTCCTATAAAAGATGGGAGACAAATCCTCCCTGTTGTAAGCCTGGCAAGGTCTCAGCCCTGGGGGGATGCAGGGTGGCAGGAGGGGACGAGGAGCATCTTCCACAGCTCCTGGCAGCGCAGAGCCGCACGGCCAGCACGCCAGCCCTGGGCAGAGAGCGGAGCCTGCGGGGTGGCAGCTCTGCTCTTCCTAATGGTGTCTATAAATAGCCCTGGCCTCTCGCTCCCGGCACACGCTCGCTCTGCAGCCTGTTTTGGGCAGCAGAAGCCTCTCCCCGCTTCCCACGCACCCTCCCCAGCCTGGCTGGTGCTCCAGGGGCCGGCGGGATGTACGCACCCTCGGGGCTCAGGCTGGACACCAGGGGCTCCGGCAGGGTCCTGGGATGGCCGAGGAGCTGCTTGGTGCTGCTGCGGGGAGGCGAGTCAGTGCCGGCGGTGGAAGGAAAACCTACGGGACAGGGAAAAATGCCCAGCTCAGCCACAGCTCCCGCACTCACTGGGCACAGCTGCTGCAGTGCCGTGGGGCAGCCAGGACACCCTCTCCAGGTGCTGCGGAGGAGAAGTGACCGGGGTCCCTGTTTTCCCCTGTCCCCTTCCATGAGAACCCCCCACCACCTCCTCTTGTCCCTGGGAGGATGTGGCCGCTATGCTTGTCCTTCCCTTGCCAAACACAGAGGGCTCACCGGTGGCCAGAGCCCATCCCCACCAGCCTACAGCCCCTGGGGGCAGATGCTGGCCCCCAGCCACATGCTTTTTGCCATCACCACCACGGTGGCACACAGCAAGGCTGCAAAGGAAAGCTCCCTGTGGCCGCACCAGCCCCAAAGGCAGCAACGCAGGATCCAACCCTTTAGCATGGCTATGAGCACCCCAAGGCTTCAGCAGGGAGGAGGAGAGAGCCCCGAGGCTGGGAAACCTCAGAGACCCCTCAGGGTGGTGGGTGACCAAAACCCCCTCCCTGCTGCCGGACCTCAGCGCTCAAGGCAGAACTGGCCAGCTTTGGGGCTGACCCCCTTGGAGGGGGAAGCAGGGAGCGGGCAGGGGTCCCGCGGAGCAGCACCCGTGGCCGAGCCGGCGGCGGCGTGCTGACCTCCGTTTCTCCGGCAGGCTGGCAGCTCGCGCGGGCTCGGCTCCGGCTGGGCATCCTCCTCGGACCTGGCCTGCAGTATGGTCACCGTGGCCCCCGTCTGCTGAATAAACTGCTGCAAATTACACTGCCTCAGCTCCTTATTTAACTCCTCCAGCTCTTGAGTCTGGGCCTGCAAAAACACACACCGAGAGGGGTGACAGGGTGAGCCGCGTGTCCCCCCGGTGCCCCCAAACTAGCTGGCATAGCTGCCCCGGGGGCGGCTCCCCCAGCCGGGGCTCACCCTGCTGCAGCGGCTGGAGGGGACCCCGGGGGTACCACAGCTCAGCTGCCCCTCTCCAAGGGTCTGCGGGGTTGGGGGTGTGCGGGCGGTGGGGATGAGGAAGGCGTTGTTTTGGGAACAGCCCTGCTTTGCTGTGTCTCCACAAGAGGGTGCGAGCAGCCACCAAACAGTGGCCACATCGGTGCTGGGAGACGCTGGATGTGAACGAGATGCTGCAGCCGAGATGCTGGAAGCACGGCCGCCCTGGGGAAGGGCAGCCAGCACCGCCTGGCTGGGCAGAGCTGCTCCCTTTTCTCCACCAAATGGGATGTCGTGGGCAGAGGGTGGGCATCACGCAGCACCTGGACCCCCTGATGCTGGGGACATGGGGACAGGCGAGGCTGAGGGCATCGCCGCCCAGCCCCATGCTGCCATCCCCACACTACAGCCTGCACGGTCCACAGGCTTCGTGCACACCATGGGGACCTACACTGTCCCCCTCTGTGACTCCTTTCTCCAAGGTGGCACTGACCCTTGCACCAATGCCGCTGACCCCACACGTGGACCGTTTGCTCCAGCACCATGGTCCATGCCAGAACGGGGTGATGCTTTGCTCCCCACGCAGGACCCCCGGCCCAGACACAGCCGGCATGGGCAGTGACGTTTGTGGGACCCTGCAGGCACCAGGTCAGAGCGGTGGTGTCCCCCCGACAGCGATCACTGCCACTGCGCCACCTCCACGCACCCAGCCCCATGCTCAACGGCCAGGTGGGGCAGGACCAACCCCACTCAACCCACTGGGCTCACGCTGCTGGAAAGCTGGTTCCAGCCCCTCCCAAAGGTCCCACTACCCCATGGAGCTCCTCGGCTTGGCCCTAACTACCTGCAGGTTCTTTTCAGCTTCCTCCAGGGCCTTCTCCACGCTGGCCAGGCTGCTCTCCAGCTGGGTGCCTTGCTTGACCTTGGCCTCCAGGTCCCTTTTCATCTTGGTGGCCATGTCCTCCAGCTCTGTGGGGCTGGGCACAGGGGTCTCCTTCCCCCTCTTGGCCCTCTCAGCCATTTCCCACTGGATCTCCTCCTGCAGGGCTTCAGTCCGGATGCTCAGCTCGTAGATCCTCTGGGTGTACTCCTCCAGGCTGGCCCGCAGGCTCCGAACCCGCTCCTGCCGCTCCCGCTCACACTCCTTCTCCAGCTGGAGCTCGCTCTGCCAAAACTCCTCCTCACCCAGCTCCGTCTCATTCCTCCGCACCAGGTGCTCCAGGTAGAGGATCTCGTCCTCCTGGCCAGCGAGCCGGCTGCGCTCCCAGAGCCGTAGGTCTGTCTCCAGGATGTCCCTGTGGGCCTCCAACGAGTGCAGCTGCTCCTGCTGCCGCAGCACCCTCCTAAACAGCTCCTCCTTGGAGGGCTGGGCAACCCCACCGCCCTCCACGTCCATCCCTTCCCGCACGTGGTGCCTCCAGCGGCTCATGGCAAACGGGTCGCTGGAGCCTGCAGGGCCCAAGTTGAAGGTCATGGATTTTTTTGGCTCCCGGGAATGGGATGCATCTGTGCCAATGGGCCTGGGCTTGATGGGCAAGCTGGCCCGGATAAACGTCCTCTCGGGGGCTTGGGGAGTGCCCTCCGAGGAGGGCCGCTCGGCCACGCTGGGGCCCGTGCGCCGCAGGACAAACTGCACGTCGCTGGCGTACTGCCCGCACTTGGCCAGCGACTCCAGGGGACACTCCAGTGGCAGCAGCTGCCGCTCCTTCTCCCGCAGCTTCTGCACCAGCACGTAGCGGCCCGTCTGACCTGCCGGCAGGAGGCGAACAGTCAGATCACAGAGTCACAGAACGGTTTGGGCTGAAAGGGACCTTGGAGATCAGCCAGTGCCACCCCCTGCCATGGGCAGGGACACCTCCCACTAGCCCAGGTTGCTCAAAGCCTCACCCAGCCTGGCCTTGAACCCCTCCAGGGATGGGGCATCCACAGCTTCTCTGGGCAACCTGGGCCACTGCCTCACCCCCCGCACAGGAAAAAACTTCCTCCTAATATCTCATCTCAATCTCCCCTCTTTCAGCTTAAAGCCATTACCCTTTGTCCTGTCCCTGCACCCCCTGATCCAGAGCCCCCCATCTCTCCTGTAGCCCCCTTTCAGCACTGGAAGCTGCTGGAAGCCATGGCCAGCAGTGGTGTGCCACGGGCAGTGGCTGGTGACATCCCTGCCACCCCAGACAGAGCAGGATCCCACCACCCAAGGCCTCCTCTTCCCTTGAAGCACCCGTGGATGGGGCACCCCCTTGGCAGATGCCTCCACCCGCAAAAGGCCTTCCCCCCGCGGATGGAGATGGCTCACCGATGGCCCGTGCCAGGGCAATGACCACCTCCTGGCAGGTGGTTTGCTCCGAGACGCCGCAGACAACCCTCTGAATGCCATCCACCCAGACCTTCAGCTCCATCCTCGCGTCTGCCGGGCCTCAGGCGTGCTGGCTCATTGCAGGACGGGCTGCCTGCGGGGAGAAAAGAAACCACACTTCCATCCCAAGCTGCTAACCAGGAACACGAGACACTTCACGAGGGGCATCATTAAATCATTTTTAATGCCAGCATCCTGTAAGGTCCATCATTGACCAAGCAGTTGCTCTCTGCCACCCTCCATCCATCTCTGCGGCTCTCCCTGTGCACGGTTTGCATTTTCGTTGACATTATTAAAACACTGACATTCCTCTGAAAAAAAAAAAACAACCCACCCAAAAGCCAAAAAAAATTTTTGTTTTTTGCTTATGTGTGAGCAGCAAGTCCAAGCCCTCCCCTGGTGGGACACGACGGCGTTTGTGTGCCTTGCGCGGTGCCCAGAAGATGATGCCCAGGTTATTTCTGCTGTGAGCACAGATTTTAGTGGGGTTGCTGGAATTTTGCTGTGATTTCTCTGACAACCCGGCAGCACAGAACCAGAGGATTTTCCAAACAATACTGGAGAAGGCGGAGAAACTGCCGGCTGTCCACCCTTGCAATGGGACATTGAGAGAACGTGCGGACGATGAACATTTTAATCTATTCACCTCCCTCTCAATTTATCAGAGAGGGATTAGGAAATTAAAACAAAGCTGCTTTCTGCACAAAATGTGACCAGAGGTGGGGTGTGGGAGGGGGAGCCCAGGCTCCCAGGGGACACGCTGCCTAACGCCAGCGCCCAGCCCGACTCCCACCCCACAGCTACTTCTCCCGGGCTAAAATAACACCCGTTGGCCCAGGCACATCCACCTCCTGCCTCTTCCAGCAGCTCAACAACTTCCACAGTCTTAAAAAAACCCAAAACACAACAAAAAAAACACCCCAACAAAAAACCCACAACAAAAAACCCCCAAAAAACTTAAGCTGTAAAGAACTCAAATACTTGAGGTTACAGTGCTTCCAAAATATCTTTTTTCCCCCCCCCATAACACTGTTTTTCCCAGCATCAGGCTTGTCTGGAAGCCCCGGGTGGAGGAACAGAGGTAGGAAATTTCCGGGCCCTCCGTCCAGAGGTTCCCAAGCCACTTTCCCAGCCTTTCCCAGCTGGTCGCAGCCTCTCCATCCTGCAGCTCCGGCTCTCCCCAGGCTGCAAGAAAGCTCAAGCTCGGGTTAAACACCACTTCTTGCTCAGTTTTTGTTGCCTGCTTGAGCAATCAAACGGAGGGCTCCACAGGTCCTGCTTCCGGCAGCAGCAAGGAATTTTAGCCGCGGTGCGATAAAGGCAAGGAGAAAGCGGTGCAGGTACGGCTCGGCGAGGCTGCTCCCCACGGGTGCCAGGTCCCGTCGGTGCCACCCCCCTGCCCACCTCCGAAACGCGCACGGAGCAGCCGCCGCAAATACCTCAGTGCTGAGCTCATGTTTGCCTTGGTTGGACAGCCGGAGAAAACTGGTGGGTGCCTTGGGTGTGTCCAACCTCCCCCTGAGCCCAAAACCACTAAAATTTCCAAGGTTTAGCCCAATTCCATTTCAAACCTGGGTTTTGGCACCGCTTCCTCCCCTGGTGCATTCAAGGCTGCAAATGGCCGGCTCAGAGCAAAGTCCAGGTGCCGCCGCGGCACCACCCCGCTCACCCCAAAGCCACCGTCTTCCCCCTGCTGTGGCACCCTGATGCCAAACTGGGGGTGGCAACGTGCCCCAGGGAGCATCGCCCCCACCCCAGCCCAGGACCCACCTCGCATTGAACCTGGCTTCCCCTGCCCCAACCCTGCGGGGAGCCCAGAAGCTCAAAAATAAATAAGAAAAAATAACCCAGCCAGCTGGGTCGCGTCGCACAGCCTCACCTTGCCCAAAAATCCCAGTGGTGCCGAATGCTACTGGGCGCGGGAGCGTGACGGCTGCTGGCACTCCAGTACCAGGCACCAGTTTGGGTTCAAACCCGGCACCAGCCTCTGGCCCCGCCTCGGCCACCAGCAGCCAGCGCTGGGCACACCACTGCTAAAAACTGGGAGTGGCGGCGGCCGCCTGTTCTCTAGATAAGGGGGAAAACCCCCCAAAAAGCAGCTGGGACATCCTGCAGCTGGAGCGTCCCTCCCTGCTGCATTTCTCCCTGCCACTTCCCCCAGCACCCCAAAATCCCAGTTTTTAATAATAATTTCCTTAAATCCTTGCAAGTCCAGGGGAGTTCCTGTTAACCGATCGCTCACCGTCACCCCTGGGGTTTTTGGAGTTGCTGTCCCCAGGATGTTGCTGGATACAGGATGTTTTCTGCCCCCTTTGGGAAGTAGGGCTGGGGGTGCTCCTGCCTCCTCGCCCCTTCCCAGGACAGGATCAGCTCCTCCAGCCCACCCCAAACCTGCCCAGCTGCCCCTCTTCCCCCACAGCCCTTGGCTCACAGCAGAGCTGACGGGATGAAGGCAGCTCATCCTCATCTGGGGGGACACCACAACCCCCACACAGCATCATGTTCCCAATATCCCACCGCACCAGCATCACCCCGATTCCAAAAAAACACCCGAAAAGCCACCGGGCAACAAACCCCCAAACCGCCGCCTCGCCCCCAGCATCACCTCTGCTGCAGCCCCCCCTGCTCTCTAAAGATCAGCAGCTTTGGGGGGGGTTTCATTGCTCCACTTGCAAATATGAGCCCCCTCTCCCCAATTTCTGCTGCCAACCCCCTGCTTTAATTAGCGGGTGCCTTCCTTACGCCACCAGGTAGCCAGAAGGGCTTTTTTGGGGGTGAGAATAACTTTTCTTGGGGAAGAAATGCTTCCTGACTTCCAGCTGCCTCTGCTTGTCCTCGCCCCAGGAGGTCACGTTGGTCCAGAACCAGAAGTGCCAGCAGCTGTCCAGTCCTGCCGGCTGCCCAAAACCAGCACAGGGAAGGGAGCAGACGGCTGTGGGCGCCAGGACTCACGATGGCTGCTCCCAAAAGCCGCTCTCATTTTATTCTTATTTCCACTCCCCCCATTGGATTTCTAAATCATTTTCATTGGTAGTGGATTAACAAAGTGACTAATTTTCTGCTCCCTTCCCCATGCGATGGGTCCTAAAATTGAGGGGAGGGATGATTCATACCATGACTCCAACAAATTTCCTAACTGGGAGTTGGAATTTCAAATTCTGACACTTAAAAAAAACCCACAACAATCTCAGTTCTTGCAGCTTCATTTTCTCTCCTGGCACTGCTGTCTCCCAGCCTCCCCAAAGCTGTCGGGCTGAAGTTAAGAGATGAAGAAGCATTTCTGCACATGCGGGAGCATGCACGTTTTGCACACCCTGACGGCTTCACAAAGGTTCTGTGATCTCCCTGCACCTGAAACAATACATGGCCAGCCAAGAAAGTCGGCCAGTCACCCTCCTTACAGGAGCGAGGACTGCCACTGATTTTCAGGGACCCCCCCGCCCCATTCCAGCATCTTCCAGTCAAGGGCTGCAAACACTTTGCAAGCGCCTTTCTCTCACATTTTGCAACATACAAGAAAAAACCCCATATCTGGTTAGGAAAAAACCACCAATTCTGCACCCAGCAACAACGCCAACTGCAACCCAAATCCCCCAGCATCCCAAATCCCTCTCAGCTGCATCCCAAACGCCTCTGCCAGAGCTGCTAACAAGCATGGTCTGGGACCAGCGTGAAGGTTTTGAGTCAAGCATCCCACCAGCGCCAAGGTTTCACCCATTTTGGGGGGTTTGCTTGCCTCCCCTGCTACGCCCACCCCCTGGCAGCCAGCTGGGTACGGGGCCGGGCAGGCAGGAGAGCTTCCACACCTTCCACACAAGCCCAATTAAAACAGCAAAAAGCCAGCAGACCAGCCTTTTGGGTCAGGAGCTAGGCTGGGGGTAGGGCTATAGACTCATAATTAATAAATAAAGACTTATTTTCACTTGAGAGCAGGCTGTGATGAGCCCACCGTCCACGGAGGACCAAGGTGCTCACAGGGACCAGCAGCTCTGCATCCCTCTGGATGCGCTCCGGGTGGATGCTGGGGTTCTCTCGGTCATTTTATTCCTGCTTTGAACCCAACTCTCTTGCTCCTCTCCCGCCCGATGCTGGGGAGGATGCTCATCTCAGCTGTGTGCAGACACACTAGTGACAAAAATCCCAACACACGAGTAAACAGCAGGCGGGGAGGGAGGGTAGGAGCAGCCCTGTGCTGCCATCCCGCATGCCGGAGCGCTGGCTGTGACTCACCGCCCGATCAGCTGCTGCCCTGACACATCCAGCAGCTACTGAAGGCTTCCTGGTGTCCCTCCCGCCAGAAGGGCTGGGCTCAGCTCCTGGGCACCAAAGGGAAGAGACGGTGCTGGCCCACGTGCCGAAACCCTCTGGTGGGACAGAAGCCTCCCCATTGCTCAGGTGTGGAGATGTGATCCAACACTGAGAAGTGAACCAACAGGGAGCAGTGATCCAACACGGAGACAATCCACGGGGAACCGAAGCCTCCTGACAGTGTTCACCTTGTAGCAGGTTGGAGGAGACAGACTGCAGCTCAGGCTCCCCTCCAGCCCTGCCTCGCGTCCCTCTTTTGGAGCAGCATCGCCTGCCCTTGGCTGGGGTCTTGCAGGGATGGAGCAGCTCTGGTGGGCTTTTCATGCACATCCATCCCAGGCCAGGATGTCATGCTGTGGTCAAAGGTCGACACCATGGCCAAGGGTTGACGTTACTGGCAGATCCAACAGTGGGCAGAGCTCAGCCATGGCAAAGCTTGGCACCACGGCACTTTCCAGGCTGGTAGGTCCCACGTTGGGTGGAGATGATCCACCATGGCAAGGCTTGATGCTGTGGGTCTTCCTGGGCCAACAGGTCCTACGCCGGGTGGAGATGATCAGCCGTGGCTCTCACGAAGCTGTCTGTGCTGACTGGCAACCACCGATGGTCACTGCCACCACAGCAGGGAGCGCCAGGCAAAGCCCTGCCTGCAGCCACGTGCTCAGGACCTTTCCACAGCGCCATGCTCATCCTGAGGATGCTGGCCCTGGGATCCTGACAGGACACCATCTCATGACCTGGTGCAAAGCAACCAAGACGGCCACCTACCAAAGAGGCCATTGTCCTGTCCTGCAGCGTCAGGGACATCGGGGTGCAGGCAGGACACAGGCACAGGGCTCCAGCCTGGGGCAGCAAATGGATTACTTCATCCCAGTGCAAATAGCTGACAGGGGTTAAACGAGCTCAAGAGGTGACAAACGAGTCCTGCCAGAGCAGTCATGGCCCAGAAAGGCTCTTCATCCTTCTGCGCCGTCCCAGAGAGGGTGTGCACGCATTACTCACCCCCCAGGCCTATCAGAGCGACCAGCTCTTGTGCAAAGTGGCTGCAAGCACCCGGGAGCAAGGAAGCAGCAGGCACAGGGCTCTAATTCACACCCTAACAGCTTATTTAGGGGTTGCCACAACAGCTCCTACATCCACCCATCATGCTCTGTCCACCTCCCTGCCTCTCTGTGTGCCTGACAGGAAGCCCTGAAAATGAGCAAACTACTGGTCAGTCATTTTGAAACTGCACAAGGGCTTTGCAGACTCAATTTTCTCTCCTTCAGCTGGAGAAATCCCAGCTGGGGCCAGGGATAATCACGGCAAATGTACCCCGAGGGTGCAGCTTTACCAGAGATGTGCGGATGGATCCGTCGTGCATCCTACCACGCCTAACGCACACTTGGCATTTGCAGGAGGTACATCCATGTTTCAGGGGCTTTTTGCACCCAAAGGGGATGGAAGGGCCAAGACCAGAAAAGGGAAGTCCTGTGGCACTCGCATCGCTCCAGAGTGGAAGCATCACTTTAGCCTGACATCACAGACCACCGCCAAAAGTTCCCCCGGCACCCCAAGGGGGACATGTCCCATGCGTTAGGATCTTGCAGGAACTGCCCAAAGAGGCAGATTTTTGGAGAGCCACAGGCACCACGTCAGCAACCCCCCATTCACAGCAAAACAGAGGCTTGGGAACATTCTGCTCCACTTCCTCCCCAAAATTACAGACACACGCTAACGTGCCTTGGGCGTACAGCAAGGCTGGCTGATGCTGAGCAGGGCAGGAAGAGCCGGGGACAAATCCTGCCCAGGGCTGCAACGCGGGATGGGGACGGGCCTCGGGGTGATGTCCTTTGGCAGGGATTTAGAGGAGAGAGGCTCACACCCCGGCCGACACGGAAGCAGCTCACCTCATCGCAGCTCCACTCACTGTTCCTTTCACCCAAGCTTTTGGGTCTGCTATAGCACTGGACCCACACAAAGGCTTCAGAAACAGCACTGGGAAGGAGCTGGGGAACTCTTCTCCCTCCTCTGAACCCAAGATTTGTGGCCATGGTGGGCCAGCACCAAGAGCAATGTTGGAACACCAAGGACCGCAGTCAGCGATGACATTTTAAACATGTTTACCAGCCAGTGCACCCTGCAGATGAGCAACCAACCAAAGGCTCATTATAAATTAAAAGAAGCAAAAAAACCCCTGTCCACCTAATGCACACACTCATGTTACAGCATTTCAGTTGGATCATCTTCCTCACCTTAATGCATCGTATTTCTCCCGTGCTGCACTCATGGTTACCATCCATGGGGGGAGAAGAGCTGGCAGGGCTGGCTAGTTTCTTCACAAGGGGGTGAAGCAAAATTTGCAATGTGTAGAGTAGAGGGGAAAGAGGAAAGGCTCTTGCGCTACCACGTGGGGCCAGAAACCACCCTCAGAGCACAGCCTCCTTGTGATGCTCGCCTGACCCAGCCCAGGGGACGAGATGCACCTTGGCCACTGACCAGGCAAGCGGAGACAGGCGCTGGCCTGCCGCTCTCCCCCGTCTCATCTCAAAGCGATCAAGGATTTCATTTCCATGGGATTACAGGAAAAATTCAGGCTCTGCATCTCTCTTCCAAGTAGGACCATGGACATGCAAAAGCCAGATGACCTGCAGTCTCACCCCAACCTGCCTTCCAGCCTCTTGCAGAAGAGCTGGCATCAGCCACCAGCAATCCTCCTTCCACTCCAGTTCTCATCCTAGGGGAGAGGGTAATTAACAAATTAGCAAATGCAAAACCGGGGATAAACCTTTCCTTTTTAATTTTATTTTCCATTTCCAGAATAACTTGCAATTTCCTCCCCTGCTTCAGAAAGCAGCCACACGCACTGCTGGGTCTCTGGAGGAGAGGATGCGCTGATGAATATGCAGGTGCATGCTGCCACGGACATTTATTTATAACTTTGTAGGATTCAAAAGGCCTTTAATGACCATTTGCCGAGAGCTGAAATCGCTCCTTTCTTTCGCTCACACACACAAACACGAGACCCAGAATTAATCCAGGCTGAAACCTTTGATAAGACACTTGGGTATTTCAGAAGTCTCTGCTTTCACGCTACCTGGCACATGATTAATTAGGCTGAGGTGCTATCAATCCCCGCCTGAACCCCCCAGAGATAATGAGCTCTTTAAAGCACTAAAACGGAGCCATATCTCTGGAGAGGCAACTCCATCACCTGTCTGGCACTAACACACCAGGGGCCCTCCCTCAGGGGGCACAAGTCCCTGTCCTTCAACAGGAGATGGAGATCACGGCTGCAGGACCAGCTTTCATCCCAGAAACGGTCTTGCTGGGAGGCAGCGAACCTCCTGATGCCAGCAAAGGGCTCCATCTCCC
>WKFP01013800.1:0-38768 GCA_011057875.1 Pterocles orientalis | reverse complement strand
CTTGGTTCGCTTGGCAAAGAGGAGTCCCAGACTAAAATTCTTCTTTAAAAAACCCTTAAAAAGTCTTAAATCTTCCTGTTTTTTGAAAAAAAAATTCTCCTTTAAAAAAAGTATTAAATTCTCCTTTTTTTTTTTTTAAGAAGGACTCTCGAATTCACTGTTAAAAAATCCCCACTGTTAAAAATCCTTTTAAAAAAAGTATTAAATTCTCCTTTTATTTTAGAAAAAAGGTCTTTAATTCTGTCTTTAAAAAAAAGTCTGAAATCATTATAATGTTTTTTAAAATAAGTCTTAAATTATCTTTTTTTAAAAAAAAAAACAACCCACAACAAAACCCACACATCTACCCCAGCTCCCGCACCCACCGCAGGCCATGTGGGGGGGCACATTCGCAGCTGGAAGCGCTCAGCCAAACCCAAGAGCTGGTGCCCCTCCGACAGCTCCCCCAGACCCCCCTGCCCCAGCAGGTCCCCAGGCGGGGGACAAAACGTCCCCTTTTTGGAGAGGAATAGCCCAGCCTGGCCCAGGAGGTGGGCACAGCCCCCACGCCCCCTGCCCGGCAGCAGGCCCGGGGCTCCGAACACCCCAAAACCGCAGCGAGGCAACGGGAGCGAGACAGGTTCGGCTGGTTTGGGAAGAAGCAGGTGCCTGCTGCCCCACTGGAGGCTTTGGAAACTCCTCACCTCCTCCCTCTGCCTGCTTTTCCCATCCCAGCTCCCAAAACACCACCTGAAAGCTGCCCCTGCCTTGCACTGGAGCCCTTCCTCCGTGTCCTGCCAAGCCATGGGGACAGCTGTGGTGGCACCAGCCTTGGTGGCCCATCCTGGTGGCCTCCACTGGTGTGGGTGCTTTGGCCATGCCCATGTTGTTGCAACCCCAGCGCCAAGCATCCCCTGCAGTGGGGCAGACACAGGGTTATCTTTATACTTCTGTCCAGAAGCTCTTGTGACGTCTCCTACCACCCATGAGAAAGGACAACCCACCCATCAGACCACAGGTCCCCAGGTGGCTGCTCTGAAAAGGAGCTCAGGGCTGCTGCTCTGTCACCACATGTGTGTTAATTTTTACTGACAGTCAGAAAAATCCTCATCTCATGTGGACCTCGCCAGGTTCACAATGTTCTTAACTACTCGCTCCTCTGCTTCCAAGCTGCTGGGATGAGGATGTGATGCAATACACGAGTATGTAGCTGTCATTCGGCAGCTTTAATTGGGTTTTTAAACGATGTTTTCTGTTGTTCTGACATATTCCTCATAATTATGAACTCCCAGAATCAGATAATACAGCTGGTGCTCTGGAACATGGGCCATGCCCTGGAGACCTTACAGTACAGGAGGAGCAAAGATCTGGATAAGAAAACAACAAAAGCTGTTCTCAGGAGATACATATCTTATTTATTAGCTTGGGTACTCTTCTGAGATCCTCATGGGACACAAACCGAGCAGAGGCTCATTTGCCACTAGTGAGGATGGTTGTCTTCCTTTTAATAAAGATATTCTGAGTTTTAAATCTTTCTACCTTTAGCAGCCTGTAAGACGATTGGGAATCTCTTTTCACTTGTAAAGATAAAGCTATCACTGCAAAAAATAAACTTCTAACTCTGCACCTGCCCATCTGTGTGATTCCCTGATCCCCCAACCTACAGAGTTCTCCATGCCCTCCACCAGCCAAGATGGATGGTGGTGTCCATAGTTTCATACTGGGGAGCTCTTCCAGACCACCTCCTCCAGCCCTTGCAGTGTCTCAGTCCCCCTCCAGGTTTATTCCAGAAGATCAGAAGCTCCTGTGGTGCCAAGGCTATCTTCAGGGACTGACCCAGGAACAGCGACTGAGCTGATCCAGGTTTGTGCTCACTGGTTCCTCACCGGGTTTTCCAAAGATGTGTCTTAGTTTCGAGAAGTTGCATGCTTGTTGAATACCGAGCAGCCAGGCTGCTTTTGGGAGAGCAGAGCTATCTCCGCACCTTGAGCGGCTGGATTATAACCAAGTAGATCCTTGGGTCTCTCTAGCAGCCTTCCTATTGCAGGTGAGATCCTAATCCCATGAGTTTCCCCACAGAAGGTGATGCTGTCCTGCTCATGTGCTCAGGAGCGCAACAAGAAGACTCCTTGTTCTGAGGCTTCTTAAGACACAGAATATGTTTGCACAAAAAAAACCCCCTCGTGAATGCACATCCTGTGTGCTAGCAGGTCATCACCTGGCGACCAGCTACAGCCTCTCCTAACAGAGCACATCTCCACTGAGGTTGCCACCCAAGCATGGGGGATGATGGGGAATTGGGATTTGAGGTGCCAGAACCTGCAGAGCTGTTTGGTTTAGGCTTTGTGCTGTTGGGAAGGGAGAGTAGAGGAAAGTTTCTTTTTCAGGCCCGTCTCCAAAACGAAAGAGTGAGAAGTCAGATGTTCAGAGGTGCCCCAACTCCACTGGTCTTCGCAGGAGCTGGATGCAGTCAGCACCGCAGGTATCAAATCTTCTTGCCAACCTGAAGGTCATCTGTTATCTCACCATCTCCCACCAGGCACTGATGGAGGGAAGAGTTGCAGTCCCCTTCCTCTGGGGGACAAGGCTGAATCACAGAATCACAGAATCACAGAATGTTAGGGATTGGAAGGGACCTCGAAAGATCATCTAGTCCAATCCCCCTGCCGGAGCAGGAACACCTAGATCAGATCGCAGGTCCCCATGGTGCTTTTCTCTCCTTCTCCCCTTGCCGCAGACTCCTTGAGACCTTGGGAAGGCACCTCCAGACCCCGGGAATCTCTGGAAATGTGTCAGTCACCATCCTTTCCTGACGCAGCCCCGACACTTCGTGCGCCATAGAGAAATTACCCCGGGCATCCCTTGCCTGGCTCAGCACACCGAAGGGCACATATTCCCCAGAAGATGAGCTTTCCTCACAAAAAAAAAGACAACTGTCCCCCAAATCCCATCATTTCCAGGGGAACCCTGACACTGGGAGAGAAAAGGGGCTGGTACCACACGGCATGTTGACTTTCTCTTCCAGCAGACCCATCCCTACCTCAAAAGGTGTAATCCAAAGACAGAAGCGAGGACCTACATATCTATATATTTTAAAAAAATATAATATATATAATTACAAATATATAAATACAGGATGAAAAAAATTTTTATATATATAAGGGAGTACTGCCTCCTGTTGCTCAGCATGTACTCATAGCAGGGTTGCGAAGTGCCTGTTGACCCTTTCAGCACTCTTAGGACTTTGGGAATGTTTGGTGGGTGTGAAGCTTTTCCAGGTTTCTTGGGAAGGTTTTGAACCCACCATTGCTTTACTGGCAAGGGTTTTATTATGCAACCATACACTGTTTTGCAAAGAGAGGGATGATTCTGCCTCGAGTGCAACAAAAGGGCTTGTCTGGAAGAATTTTCTCCTCTGTTTCTAGGACAACAAGAGACATGAGAAAGAAAAGATGCTTCAGCATCACAGGAAAGCCAAATCGGCGCTCAGCACCGCAGAGCCTCTGCAGTTGACTGCCAGCTTGCCCTGGACTGCACCCTGCTGTTCCTGCCCGCAGCCCTGGCCGGGGTAGGGCTCGCAGGGAGGAGAGACCTGGGTCTGGTGGGAAGACCTTGGTCTGGGTGGGAAGACCTTGGTCTGGGTGGGAAGACTAGCCATTCTCCTCCAAGGGCAGGCCTTCCGGCCCCTAAAACTGGATATATTTCCTGTAGAATGAAGTATTCATTCTACTAACCTGTAAAAGTTCCTGAGCACTTGTCTCCTGTGGCTGCAATGGGAATGGGGATGCTCAACAGCAGCTAGCAGGATTGTGGCCCCAGACAGGAAACTTTTTGCCTGTGTTGGTTCTTATGTATTTGCACTGCACCTTGTAGGCACACGGCACTTTTCCAAAAATGCTGCCCGCAGCTGCAGCGCCTGCACATGCTTCTCTGCTTTCCACTCCTCCAGCGGTGGGAGCCGTGGGGGGAGATGACCTGCAAAGGGTCTCATGAAAAGTGGTGCCCAGGAAACTCGTGCTGTAGGTGAATGAGAGCCAAGTGGAAAGGCAGCATTGTAGAGACCCGTGACGGGTTCAGAAACAGAAATTTCAGGTCCCTTCATCCTCCAGAAACCTGTTGCCTGCTCTTTGCTAGAATGACTCCTGTAAAAGGTCCAAACTGGCAAAATCTCCTTCAAAATGGAAGTGAATAACTCAAAATGTGGAGCAGGGGTCTTGCTTACCCTCTTGCAATAAAAAGTAGAAAAAAAAGGAATGTAATTAGGTTGGAGCTCCTGCGTTCCTGTCCAGTGTCCCCAGGGGAGAGTGTGGCTGGGTCATTACAGCGTCACCACCATTCCCCACTTCAGCAGCAAGTTGAGATACACGACACTGGGAACAGGGGAGGAAGAAACAGCCAGAACAACAGCGGATGGAAGTGAAGAGAGACAAAATGGACGGGAGAAATAGAAAGGGGAAAGAGCAATGGTGTTGGAGGGGGAAGGAAGCCCAGGGTGCATCCCGCAAGCTCTTTTCCCATCCAGGTGCTGGGTAGGATTCTCAAGATCTGCCTTTCGCCGGGGAAATAGCACCATTAATTATGGCTGTTGAGTATGGGAATGCAGCAGCTCTCTGCCTCTCCATTGCTGGGGGAGCCTGCGACCTGAGCCGTTGGGGTTTCCCAAGCGTTTAGCAGTGCGGTCATGCTAATTTAGTTCAGGTTTTTCAAAGGCTTGCCAGGAAAAGTCCGCTCCTTCCCAGAGGCATTGAAAGTTTTGACCTCCTGACCCCCCTTTTTTCTTGGAGGTTCAAAAGCAGATTTGCAGCTGTTAAAGTTTTGCTTCATGCCTCAGTGACTCTCTGATGGGGAACCAAGCCGATGTTTATCTAGGCTTGACCCCTCTTCTTTGAGCCTGGAGATGTCTCTTTCTCATGGTGCCACAGGCCGGGCAGTGCTGGAAACCTCCCTTCCTTGCCATTCATTCCCTCCTGGCGTGCAAACCCATCAGCACTCATTGATAATCCGTCCCCCACCAGGAGCTGGGCATCCGGGCACTCATCCCATTTGTCCATCAAGCTGCAGATTCATTTACATTTAATCCACCGTGACCTGTCTATGAAACACAATCCTCCTCCTCCTCTGACGCTGGCATCCATTTGGCTTCCAAAAGTCAACGGTTGGTTTCTGGAAAAAAAAAAAAAATCCAACCAAAAACTCCCTCCCATCAGGCTGCCACTGGCCTCGCACAGACCTTTGGTGTCTCATCCTATCCTCCGCTGCCATGGCTCATTATTTTCAGAGGACATTCATAGAATCACAGAATCACAGAATCACAGAATGGTTTGGGTTGGAAGGGACCTTCAAGATCATAGAGTCCCACCCCCTGCCATGGGCAGGGACACCTCCCACTAGCCCAGGTTGCTCAAAGCCTCACCCAGCCTGGCCTTGAACCCCTCCAGGGATGGGGCATCCACAGCTTCCCTGGGCAACCTGGGCCACTGCCTCACCACCTGCACAGCAAAACATTTCTTCCCAATATCTCATCTCAGTCTCCTCTCTTTCAGCTTAAAACCATTACCCCTCATCCTGTCCCTGCACCCCCTGATCCAGAGCCCCCCCATCTCTCCTGTAGCCCCCTTTCAGCACTGGAAGCTGCTGGAAGGTCTCCCCGGAGCCTTCTCTTCTCCAGGCTGCACACCCCCAACTCTCTCAGCCTGTCCTCGCACGGGAGCTGCTCCAGCCTCGGACCATCTCCGGGGCTCCTCTGGCCCCGCTCCAGCAGCTCCATGTCTGTCCTGTGCTGAGGACCCCAGAGCTGGATGCGGCACTGCAGGGGGGGAGGGTCTCACGAGAGCAGAATAGAGGGGGAGAATCATGTCCCTCGACCTGTCCCCTAAATTTCCACCTTTGTCACACCCCACAGCCATGGTGCCAGGTTACCTCTTCCTCAAGGACCAAGACCCACCAAAGCCCTTGAGCACAGGTTTAACTTCAAGCATCTTGTTTCCGGCTGGCACTCCGTGTGTCACATCCCCAACCAAGAGGCTGGAGATGGATGGCCCAACTCATTTCTGTTGTATCTTGGATATTTACCCATGGAAGTTGATTCCCAAGCCAGGATGGGGGTCAGTGCCTTCTGTTGTGCACAGGTGCCACCAGGTCGTCCTGGTGCCAGAGCGGTAGGTTAGGATGGAAAGCGAGGTGTGAGAAGGCAGGAGAGGAAGAATTTCCAAACTGCCAGTCCCTAGACATGTGGGACTGACCACATGCACACCAATAGGTTAGGGTCATTAATGTTGTCATTAAAAGAGTCCTGCTGTGACTAATGACAGGTGCTTCACGCCAGCAGGTGCCTGGTCCCCGTGATGGAGGTTTGAAGGTGGTGAGACGGTGACGAGCACTGTGCTGCAGACAGACCCAAGGCAGGAGCATCCCTCACACTTTCTACACCTTTCCTGCTGCCTGACAGTGGTGGTAAGCACAGAAACGTCCGTGGCTGAGGGTCTGAATTTCCCTGGGTTATGTTCCCAACACCACCGCTGCAGAGCCCTCTGCGGAAAGGTGCTTGTGGCAAAGAGGCTCCTGCACCCCTGCTGGGTTATTATCTCCTCAGGTGAGCTCAGCTTCCCTGCTGCAAACCGGGGATAATGTTTACTGTGCTCGCAGGGGTGTGGAGGAATCATTAATTAGTGTTTGTGAAGTGCTTTCAGATACCCAAACGAGAGGGGTGAGATAAGCAGCAGGGGTTCACGAGGTAGGTGCGAGGCGTTATGAGGAATTACTGCGATTCAAAGGCAAATTATTGTTATTGCTGCCTGAGAAGCAGATACAGCCACTAGCCTTGGACAGCCTGATTTCCAGCACTTTTAGCTCCTTTTTTTCTCCTTCCTCCCAACAAGTGCACGGTTTCACCCCCACTGCTCACAGCCAGTTGGCTATAGCACCCCAGTAAATCCCGTGGGGCTGACCCATCTGGCCCAGCTCCTGGTGGGCAGGAGATGCATGGTGCCACCTGCCCTGATGTCAGTGCAGGTGACACCTGCAGCAGGGCAGCTTCGACTGGCACCACTGCTGCGAGCTTCTCCCCTGCCATGGTGTCTAGGGGAAGCAGCACACTCTTCATTTGCAGTGGGGAGCATCCCCAGAACCTGACTCCCATCCAGCTTCAACCAGCAAAGCCTCTGGGCTAGCTTCTCCAAAGCCTGCTGCAGGTCAGGAGGTGCAGGCGCCCAGATGTGATCCCACCACTCATGGTCACCACCTTCAGCTGGGCTGGGAACATGCCGGTGTGCGTGCCCCCGGCCCAGCCTGTGCTTAGAAAGACTGAAACCACCAGTAAGACCTTGTGCTGGCGATGGGTCAGGAGAGCGCGGGGCAGTGTCACAGCAAACAGACCCGCAGGAGCTCAGACCTGCTCCAAGCTGGACTGGGAAGAGTCTTGAGGCAGCTCAGCCACCTCTGCCTTGAAACCAGAGCGAACGTGACCTGTTTTAAACCAGCGTGAGTAATGTGAATCCTGGGCTGGCGGGAGCAGGTTTTTCCAGTTCTTGCTGCAGCTTTTCCCCCTCCTTCCCTGCCTGGGCTCCCAGTTTCGCACTGGGAGGGCACCCGAGCTTGGGGAGGAGCACAGCTTCCCCCCTTGGGGACGCCTTTCCCTGCTCTCTACCTGGGCCGTTCCCATTACTCCTGAATTGCTTTTCCGACAGAAGCCACCTGCCATCCCGTGCTCTCCAAACCCCCGCGTTACACATAGCCAGCCCCACATCGCCAGCCCCAGTCCTCTCCCACCACCACAACTGGAGGTCCTCTCCCGCGGCCCCGCTCTGCTGTGGGTGCTGGTGGAGGTGTCAGAGCATGGCACGGTCCTGCACCACCTCTTGGTGGTACCCAAGGGGGGACCTTGGGCAGGAACAAGGAGGGTCCCAAGCCCGAATTGCTTTGGGTACTGACTTGGGCATCCAAGACACGAGCCTACAAAGGACAGGCAAATTCTCTAGTTTCTAATTGCCCTGTATTATTTTAATACTCAAAACCATCTCCTCTTCTCTTTTTTCTCTTCCCTTTATTTTATTTTTTTCCCAGCTAGGAAGACCAGGGTTATGTATGAAGACCCCAGTTCAGCAAGTTAGTTTCACCTGGGCTGGAACCACCACTAAAGACTTAAACCACCGCAGGATTTAAATCCTGCAGGTTTCAGTCCCATTGAGTCAGAGCTCTTTGGTGAACAGGGATGAACGGAGGCCTAAAATTGCTCCAGGTAGCTCCAGGGGGGGCTGGCACATCCTCTCGGTCCATCTGTGCCCCCCTGGAAATCCCAGTCTGGTGGGAAAGCACCCAAGCACCTGTCTCTTGTGTAAGTACAAGGAAGATAACAATAGTTATCCTTAGTTATTTCAAGTCCTAAGTGGGTCCTACATGCACCTGAAACAGAGAGCAACACCTGAATAAAGAGGAGCAGAGATTTATTTTTCCTCTTTATAAAATCTTTCAAATTTTTTTTTTTTAAATTGAAGGTAAATTGTTCTATGTTCAAGGGACTAATTTCTTACTTGCTATTGATTTTATATGGAGATATTATTTGTCAGGATACTTTATTTACTCTCCACGTCCAAAGTACTTGAGTAGGTCAGGTAATGTATCCCAGTAGACTGGAATTCACCAAAGAGAAAACAGATTTTATTACTTTCTGTGTTATGAATAAATAGTACCTGATGCCTACAAAGTGTCACCGTATCCTTAACCCAGGGTTTTCTAGTAGCTACATAAATCGTGCAAACAACGTTCCTTCTCCGTCGGTATGTTAGCAGCAGGCCTGAAATAGAACCATTATCCGACAGATGCACATTCAGCATGTATCTTCCTTCCCATCAGAAAGTCGGTAAATTGGCTTTCGCTTCCGCAATGCTGAGCTCTTGGCAATTTTTGAGTGTGACCGCACTCAGCACACGGCAGGTAGTGCTAATAATAGGTGATCTAAGCAAAAAGGAAGATTTAGGCTGCCCTTGCTTGCCAAGATTTTACATCTCTCAATAGTCAAGCTTTGCCTTCAGGCCGTGGGTTAGTCCGAGGAGTCTGGGGCAACCAGCACCGATGAGGCTCCGCAAAGTGTTGCTCATGTCCCGGACCTTGTATGAACCAGCAGAGCCCCAAAACCGCACGCAACAGCCCCGAGAAGGACACGCCGTGGCTGATGCTGCCACCTCCAACCAGCTCTCTGGCGGGACTTGCTTTTCCTACCAAGCATCGCCCCTTTTCCCACCAGCCATGGGAAACACGCCTGGCTGGCGTTCAGAGAAAGCAGAAAATAACCCAACAGCCAGAAACTTTAGACAGGATGAAGCCCAGAGCAGGTCACCCTCAACAAGGGGGAGTTTTAGAAAACACCACTTTTGTGAAACCGGAGCAGACAATGCAGAGCCTGGCAGGGTGATGAAATACGTCTGGACCTAGGGCCTCATCCTGCCCTCTCCAGCCACCGCACCTCTTGCCTTTGCATTCACGGCGCTGGATTGCATCCAAAAAAGATGTAGGGGAACAAACGTAGCCCTGGCAACACCACCGAAGGCAGGGAGGAACAAAGAGGACCCCTGGGCTGAATTTGTTTCCATTTTTAATCCTTATCTATACCCATCACCCCCATGCATGGAAAGAGGTTTCCCAGCTGTATGGATTTGCATTGCTATGGGAGTTGGAAGTGATAAAACATTTGGCCTGCCTATTCAGAAGCAATTAGTGATTCAAAGCAGCCTGAGACATCTTAAAGGGGCCTGCTTTTCCAAGAGACAGGTGCTCCGAGCTGACTTCAAGGGAAAACTGAGATTTTTAGAAAAAAGAAGTCACTGGCTGCTTGAAAATACAATTCCTTCAAGTCCTAGTAGGGAAAAAACTATATTGCACAGAAAATTCCAGTGCAGGCTGGTAAAATCCGGGAGGAGGTGGGGAGAAATAGCTTAATTTACAGTGCTGCTAGAGGTAACGCTTCATCTATCTATTGAACACATATGATTTATATGTTCCCTTTCTGGGTGAGTGATTTCCCCTCCATCACCAGTACCGCAGGCACAGCTATCTCCCCGTGGTGCCACCATCCCAGCAGCTCTGTCCCAACACAACATCAGCCCGAGCCAGGATTTCTCACCCAGATTTCCTATCGAGGGAGGAGGTATTTTTGAAGTACTGTTGCTCCCAGAATTTTAAATCTGCCTCAGCAAAAGTGCAGCCCACCAACCTTCAATGGACTGCAGGGACCAGCACCTCCTTGCTGGTGGGTGAACCCAGGGACAGAACGAGACCTGCACCACAGTCTATGCTGACACAGCCTCTGGCAGGATGAAAAGCCCTGGAGAGGCAGCCCGTGGATGACCAGCTCTCAGGGTCCTGGGGAAAGGCAGAAAAATCCCCACCAAGCACGAGCTTGCCCATGGGGAGCCATCGGGGCAGGGCAAGCTGCTATAGAAATTCCACCACACAGGAGAAAGACATCCATCCTGCCCCTGAAGGAGTTGTCCTGCGGTGTCCTCCCTGTGCAGCTCTTTTTCTCCCCCTGTAACCAGGACACAGGAACAGGCGCCTGCAACAGGCACCCGACAGCACGGCGAGGCTTTGGCTGGATGCTGCGAGGCTCCAGCTCCTCCTGGTCCCCACACCGCCCAGTGACACTGACACAGCTGCTGGGTCCCAGAGAAAAAAGGGGGGAGGAGGAGATCTTCCATCCAGAGGTGTCTTCTCCTCCTGACTGTCGTGTCTACAGCACCTGAGCTCCCTGCAAGGCATCCCAGCCAGCCCGAGCCGTTCCCACTGCACATGCCATGGGGCTCAGGGGCTGCTGCTGGGGCTCTGCCAGAAACCCGCAGGAGGGAAAGGGAGGGCTGAGTTAAAAAAAGAGGATTTCTTCAAGAGCGCTTGAAAGCTAACAGAGCAGAGGGCCACAGCTGGCTGGGGATGCATTTAAACATCTTTTTAATCTGGAAGCAGATAGATCCGTCACCATCTCTAACATCTGTCTGGCAAGCGTGATGGGTGGGGGCAACAACCTCCCAGGCTGTTAAATAAAGACTCGGAGAGAAACCAGGCAGCAGATGACTTGGCACCCCCCAGGGGCTTCCAGGGTGAAGCACGGGTTGCAAACAGGTGCTGCTCGGCCCAGGCAGGCGATGGTGGAACACCCAGGTGGTGCAGATATCCCCCTCTTCCCACAGTGCCACGGAAATCAAACGCTCAGGGCGGAAAAAATACCCCCAGTGCTCCCAGCTCTGCCAGGCTTAAAGAGCATCTCGGGCTGCTCCACTCCAGAGCTGGTTTTGTGTGATTCAGTGCAAGTCTGCAGCTGAGGTCAGAGACTGAAACATGCATCTGCACACACACAGGGACATCTCCTGTCCCAGAAGCTCTCAGCCTGGAGAAGGCTAATAAAAGGAGAGAGAAAAGAGACTTCTGCCTGTTTCCCAAACAGAGAGCAAAATTCTCACAGCCAGCTTAAAAGCAAAATAAACAGCATGCAGACATCAACCTGCATTTTTAGGTACCCGCTTGTCTTCACACATCTGGTCCTGGATGATTTTTGCCCAAGCTACAAAGCCCCAAAGGCAGAGGCGCGAATCGCAGCGGCTTTCCCTGGTCCCGGGCTGCTCAGCCTGCCCTTCGCTGCGTGTGCAGAAAACTGCCACCATGCTCGGTCCAAACAAGGGGCCAGACCTGCACACTTACCCCAGGGGCTCCTCAGGGGGGCTACGCCTGCAGGAATAACTCAGATCTAGGGCATGGTCATAAGCATGGGTGAAATGCAAGAAGCAGTGGTGAGAGCCATGGGTGCTGGGCAAGAGGAGCAAGACCCCTGGCTGGGGCTGATCTCAGAAGATCATAAAATCCCAGAATGGTTTGGGTTGGAAAGCTCATCCAGTGCCACCCCCTGCCATGGGCAGGGACACCTCCCACTAGCCCAGGTTGCCCAAAGCCTCATCCAGCCTGACCTTGAACCCCTCCAGGGATGGGGCAAGATCTGTCAGTCCTCATGGCATCTGCCGTGTTCCTTGTCAACCCAACAGGAGGTGATTATGTGGGTATCTCACTTTTCTCAGCACATCCGCACGCACCAGCCGGTTTTAACTCCCTTTGTTGTGAGGACACATTATAAGTGTGACCCAGAGATGCTGCAAAGGTTCAGAAAGCAAAGCACACCCACAGTTTACTGCTTCAGTCCTACATGTAGAGACTGTGCTGCTCTGTGAAGTGACAAACTGCTGTGGGACCAACAGAGTACTAAAATGTCTGAGGTTCCCCCCAAAAGCAGGTGTCAGAGAGGATAAATGGGGTCTAACAGCGGCTCTGGGAAGGACTTTCCTAGATTTTATGGGACCCTTCAGACTATTTAGCAATCATTTAGAAAATCCACCAGACAAGAAGCAAGAGGGGATACAGCAGAACTGGAAGGTCTGGAGGTGCTCCAGGAGACCATCTCCAACCCACCGCTGGCACCCACCACCCACCCACTTCCTCCTGAAGGAAGTTTCCAGCCACTCCGGTTCACTCGTGTGACAAGTTTTTCCTCCCCCACCTCTGCCCAGGTGTGACTGTGTCAGCCACTTTTCACCAAGAGGATGCTTCACACCAAAGGGATCAGGGATCGGGAGAGGAGCCTTGTAATTAGGAGATGGGTGCCACCCACCAGGTAACCCCTCCTCCTCCTCCTTCAGCATGGGAGATGTATAGCCGGGTTTGTTTATATTGCGCATACAACTCATCATCTGTGCGTACTACTTTCTGTCTTCAAAGCACTTTGGCAGGCATTGTGCAAGCATCTCCTCAACCCTCATGTGACAGAGGTTTGGGAAAGGGGATGGGAGGGGAGTGGGGCAAAGGAAAGCTAAATAATTTGCCCTGGGGCAAAAAGAGTCAGCAGTAGATCCAGGATCAACACTCAGCAGCTCCTGCCTTTGAATCTCATGCTCTGATCTTTGCTGGTACCTCACTACCTTCAGGTTCAAAAACAACGTCGCGGATCCTGGTGCTCATGGTACCAGAGAGCAGGTTTCAAGGGGTTTGCTTCAGCTCGACACCCCTGTGCCACAGCCACTGGACTAAGGGGTCCTGGACCAGTGGTTAAACTAAATAATTTCAAACACCTGGCAGTGGTTAGTAAAACCCTGATCGGCACATGTTTCCCTTATAAGCACCCCAGGAAAGAGAAGGGAAAGGATCCATCCGTGACCTCTCATCCCAGCTGATGTTTTGAACTGGTCAAAGCAGGCAGTGGTGGCCTGACAGCCTGCGCTGCCCCCTTCATCCTCTCTTGGTGCAGAGAACTGGATCAAGGACTGATCCAGCGGTAGAAAAACCCCAGGGGAGAAAATGTTTTGGTGTTTTTTTTTTTTTTTTTTTTTTTTTTTTTTTTTCTGCCAGACCAGTGGCTCTGCATCAGTCGACAAAGGAGAAGGTGGAGGAGCCAATGCTTGGATCAAGCTGGGAGATGCAAACAGCTTAAACCATTTTCCGGATCACTAACCATAGCAGTAGAGCAGTTCCAGGGATGCTGATGGAGCTACAGCACCTTGGACCAGCATCGTCATTTGTATCAGCCTGTACCTGGAAATACCTGGCACAGCTGCCCAGGATTCGTAATGACCCTGCCACGGCTTTGGCACTTCTGACTTGCTCAAGCCATTGTTGGGTCAAGAGCAGCCCCTCTCATTGGTGGTCCTGGGCCCACAAACTATTTATTTTGTCCCCTTTGCTGGAACAATCCTGTACTGAAGACAGTTTTGCTGCAATTTTTCTCTCTTAGCAGCCAGACAGAGGAAAGCTCATTAAAACGGAGAGAAGAGACAAACTCCGTGTCTTTGTCCCTTAGTCAGGAGGCAAAAAGAAGGAGCTCTAACAGATACTGAGCCACTCAACCAAAGCGTTCCCAGTGCCAGACCACCTTGGGTGAGGTGACAGCAATGCTACCGGCCCCATGGCTCTGCTGGGAGAGCTCCCTCCGTGTTTGCTCTGCTCCTGGCACTGTTGCCAAAGCTCTGCCTCCATCCCCCCAGCTGTAAAACAGAGTGATGACCACGGCGCCTTTCCCAAAGCCCTCCAGGACCTGCTGATGGAGACTCCAGCAGCATCAGACGACTCTAGTGCCACGATTGCTTTGGGGATTGTTCCTCTCTGGGGTAGGACAGGGTGGCAATTATAGGAACTGAGTCTCCAGCTCTCTCCTCCATGAGCAGGGAGGAGAAAGCAATTTTGGCTTCTCCACGGGCAGCTGTGCAGGGTGAACAAACACAGAGTGCCGAGGCTGGAGCCCGCGGGCGCTGGGGTGATGCCGAGCTGGAGCCAGCCCCAGATGCAAGGGCTTGGTGAGGACAACCAGCTCCGCATACGCTCAGGCTGAGTAACATCCTGAGGAGCCCAAAAGCGCCCGGAGATGGCTGGGACTTGGGAAATCTTGCCCAAGGGCCAACAGGACTCTCGCAAGTGACCACACGAACTCCTGCAGATCCCACACTCATTACAAGTAAAATTAATGCCTCCCTTTAATAAGCTCCTTAATGATGTCTGCTCTCCTAGGAACCAGGATTGCTCGGGGCTCATGTCCGTGGAGAAGATCTGAGCTTGTGCTGAAGCCCTCTGGTGAGTAAGCTTGGCTGGGGTCACTGTTACGGGAACTCTCTGACAGAGGCTGGGTCTGTGCCGGGCCTCCACAGGGGCAATGGGTGAGTCTGTCTTTTTTTTTTCCTCCCCTCGAGAACCATTTCTGGGATACCTGTAGGTGTCCCGAAGCAGAGCATCTCTACTTCTCACCCGTGTTTAAAGGGCACGAAGAGAAGGGAGGGGCACAGACCGACAGCCACACAAGCCCCACTGTGTGTCTCTTCTTTAAGAAAGCAAGAGGTAAGAAAACAGAGCAGGTGTTGTTTTTCTTGGTGAGGAGAAGGGATAATTTCCTGGTCACGATTCAGTGCTGTCGTACGGAGTCAATGACTGTCCTTTGCATACCCCACAGCTTTGCCTTTAAAGTGCCGGTCATGGCAACACGCCTCTCCAGGTCAGGTGCAATTACCTGGGAGTTCACAGGCTCATTGCAATTACCCAAGTGCCCGGTGTCCCGTCAGCCCGCCCTAATCACCACGTCATCACTGCAGCCCCAGAAATGGCAGCTCCTACCGCCACCAGTAAATATCATCATTAAACATCTGGGAGCGAATCCACTCCCAGCCGCACACCGATCACCTGCTGGGGTCATTGCAAACAGGCAAACTGAGCAGGAGGGGTGCTATAAAATACCACCCTGCTCAAACAGAAGCAGATGCTGTTGGAGAGCAACAGGCGGTGTTTATTCCATAAAACACCAGGAAAGACAAGATATTTAATGACTATCCAGGAGAGTCCTGCATCGCTGGGGCTGCAGCTCCCAGTTCATAAACTGCCTCAACAGAACTCTTGGGGAAATCCAGGTGGAATTTATTCCTCCAAGGTGTGGGTATGTTTTCCTCTCTCTTGGGTTTCAGACTGACGTTACTGTTCATGGGTTTAATAAAGCCTGAAGAATGGACTTGGCTCAACCCTACAGAGAACAAGGCTCATTCGACCTGATTGGAGCAGGGAGAGCTGGTGGTCCAAGCAGGAGCAGCATCACCCAGTCCTGATTTGTTGAACGTTAAAAACAGGTTCTAAAACCATGATTGTTGAAAACAAATTAAAACACCCAATTCATTTCATTCATCTTTGGGATTCTGAATTTCCAGGTTCATCTAGGTCAAACCTCCTCTAACTACATGGGAGAGATGCTTTTCCTTGACTTTTACTGAGATACAAAAAGCATCACTGATTCATTCTCACAGATCCAGTAACTGTGCAAACCCTACACTGCTGCAAGGCTCCCCTTAAAACCAATAGCTTTGGCAACACTGCACGATGCAGGACTTTTTTTTTTTTTAAACTCTTAACTTGTGCTACATATTCCCATTTAAACAGTGCAAAATTATCTAGGTAACAGGCACGACCCTTCCCCTTTTTTCCCCCAACCCCAGGACGGGCTGGCCATGCTGATTTTACACCTCCAGGTCACCAGCGCAAATCCAGGTCAGCGATAACCAGCAGCTTGCTTCCCATCACCAGGCTACTCGGTGGTTGCACCCATCGGTCTGGGGAGTCCTCTGGAGGAGTCTTTGCCATGTCCTGCTCCCAAAGTCCCTGCACCTCTGTATGGAACGTGGTCTGGGGTGGCTCTTCTGCCCCATCACCCCGCCCCAGGGACAGACCCAGCTGTGATCCGTCTGGGGGTGCAGGGAAACAGCCGCATGGCTGCAGCTGCTTTGCCGAAGTGTGTGCCTTGTGCCAGGTGTGCTCCCAAGGGACCTCCGGACAAAGCCTCCAAAGGATGTGTCAGGGATGGGGTAAATAAAATACACCCCCTCAGCCCAAGCATCCTCTGCTCCTGCCCCAGCTCTGCTGGGCACGCCATCACAAAGCCCTCTCTGCTCCTTTTGTGATGTCCCTCTGCCTTTCCCAGCCACCGGGATGCCGAGGAACTGCTCTTCTGCTCCAAGCAGGGTGCCAGGAGAGCTCTCCAAATGTCTCTGTACCTTCAGCTCCCTGCTTACTGCGGGGGGTTGGACTAGGTGACCTCCATGGTCCCTTCCAACTCAAACCGTTCTGCGATTCTGATCCAGGTCTGAGGGAAACGCTTGTTCAGGCAGCCCCCAGCCCTGTGCCCTGATAAATCACACAAGCCGTGCGCCAGAAGGTCTTGTCATGGCCAGCCCGCCCTGTCCCCCACTCGTGAGCCATGCTGCCGCTTTCCGACACACACTGCTGGATCCGCGCAGGTCACCAGCCCTTCCAAGAGCTCGCGACCTGCCGCTGAGCCCGGAGGCTCCTCCAGGACGGACGGTACCCTGCGAGGGGGTTTCTGCCCCGTTGGTAATGGCTGGCACAGTTTCACACACGTGGCTCTGCCAGTGCTGACGGGTGCCAAACGAGCCGTGCTGAGCGCTGACCCTCCATGCAGGCAACCGTCCCCCCCTCCCAGCTCCTCACTCTCTGCTCCCATCAACACAGTGGGGGGAAAAAACCCCTTCTTTACAGTACCCCCCCCAAACCCACAATAGCTGAGCTGGGGAGCCATCCCCCCATCCCCACAGCTCTGGGGGTGGCACACAGAGGGGTCGCACCAAGGCAAAGACAGCAGCTCTCTGTCAGCAGGAAAAGCTCTTTCGTTTTGATTTAAAGCCACCTTCTCCCAGCACCGCTCCGAGCCCTGGGTGCCCTGCAGGGCTTTGGGGAGTTTGATTAACCTGTGAACCCAAACCTCCCCCAAATCCACTGCTCCAGCCTCATGGGGCAGGAACACCGACCACACAGCTGAGTGTCCCGCGATCCCCTCTCCCCGCACAGCCTCTCCCCGAGCATCCCTCCCACCGTCCCCACTGAATGGCCACTTTCAAGACCCCCCAAAAGCAGCCATTTCCCTGCCCCCCCCCAAAAAAAACAAGCCCCTCTGTCCTGTGTCTGTGTGGGAGCGCAGGTGCCGGCCGAGTGATGCACAAAGGCAACGCCGATGGAGCACCTGACACCCAACGGGGAGAAACTCATCCCAGCGACAGAGCCAGGGCTGGGTACGGCCAGGGACACGCAGGGGTACCTGGAGGAGGAGGAGGAGGCCGATGGTCCCGCCAGCTGCTCCTGGCTCTGCGGCCGGGCCTTTCCCTGGCTCCCGGCGGAGAATGGGGGACGGGAAAGTCTGGCTCCTCTTCTCTGCGTTGCCAGGACACCCCGGCATTCAAACCCGAGCTGGGACCAATCAGCCCTGGGGCTGGGGAGCACCAGCCCCACGTCATCTGCTGCTGGCGTTTATCTGAGCGAAAAAGCATCACAGCGGCCACACAGCCCATGGGGAGCCGCTTTGTGCAGGTGGGCTGTGCCCCCACCCCTGCCGCTTGCTGGAGCCTCTTGGGCTGCGGGAAACAACCGAGCCACGGAGAAGGGAAGGGAGCTCTCCCCTCCCACTGCCAAAACCCAGTTTGAAAGCCTGGGCTCCTCTGCATGTCCTGTCTCCACCTCCCAGCTCAGCCCAGGTGGTCACCTCGCCGAGCAGAGCCAGTGCCCGGGTCACCTCTGCTGGGAGTGATGGCGTTGCCCCAGCAATGGCAGGTGCCCCCAGTGTGCCCGCTTCCACCTGCCCAGCTCTGCCCCAATCCAGCAGCATGGGCACAGACCCACAGACTCACAGCTTCGTGGATGCTTTCTGGCTCAGACGCGGTTGCAAGGGTATTTTTTCTCCCAACCAGGCCCTGCCAGATGTTGTAGTTTTGATTCTGGCTGGCAGCCTAACCCCCAACAGCCGCTCGCTCGCCCTCCCCCCTCCCAGGGACGGGGGAGAGAATTGAAGGGGTGAAGGGAAAAGAGACTCATGGGTTCAGATAAGAGCTATTTAATAACTAAACTACAATAATATTGGAAATAATAATAATAATAGTAATAGTAATACTAACATATACAAATGAATGACACACAGTGACACCGCTCACCACCCAGTGACCAAGGCTCAGTCTGTTCCCAGCTAATGATCCCAGAGTGGGGAGAGTCCCAAAACCACAATCCCAGAACGGAGATAAGAGCCTGAGTGTTGAAGAGTCTGAGATGACCCTGAAAGAGGGGCAACCCAGAGGGAGACAACCTAGAGCAAGAGAGAGCCCTTCTGGACAGACCCTCATCTATATTCTGGGCATGCTGTGCATGGTATGGAACAGACCATTGGCAAGCTTGGGTCTCGAGGTTGAATCCTAGGACGGTCACTGGGGCTGCGCTCCCTCCCAGCTCCTCCTGCCCCTGCAGACACGGGAACAGCAGAGAAGCTGGAAAGTCCTTGACTGTCCTGGCAGCAATTATAACCATCAGTATGTGATCAGCTTCTCCTCAGCACAAACCCAAACACAGCCTCTCACCAGCTGCTGTGAAGAAAGTTAACTCTGTCCCAACTGAAACCAGGACAAGAACCCAGAACCGGAGCCCTAAGCACCTCATCAGCACAGGGGACTTGGGTGCACAATGCAGACAGAGCACCCTTGGTGCTGGCTTCCCTGCTCACACACACGCAGCTGCTACCAAGGCGCCCACCTGAGTGCAAGAAGCCGCCATCGTCTGTTCCTCCAGTGCCAGTGGTGGGAGCCAGTGCGCTTTGATTGCCCACAGCTGGGGATGGTTAGGCCCACCAGGCTCCTGCCCAGGCTGGGGTAGGTCCAGGTGCCCAGGTAGATAGTGAAGAGAGGCCTCCACCATCACCTCGGTGGTAGTGGCAGGGGGATGGCAACAGGGATGACAAAGGGACCCAGGTATCCAGCAGGGCTCCTCCCCTTGAGCCCATTAGACCCTCCAACCCAGGCACCTACGTGGATCTCCTTCCTGCTTGTGGGATGAAGCTGCAGGACAACGTCCTCCACATCCCGAGCAGATGCTGAGCCTCTGGGACAAGCGTACCTGGTTTCTGCCAACCCCGCTGTCTGTCATTTATTCTCCCCAGCAGAAGACGGGCGAGGTTTTGCTCGCTCCCAAGAGAAGAAGACCCAAATCATGGTCTGAGCATGCTGGAGGGAGGAACCATGGGATCAGCTACGTGCTGTGTTGTGCCTGACTCACCTCTCCATTATACCAGCTCCCAAACACCCATTTCACTCCATTAATTAGCTACGCTGCTGAGGTGCAATCCACTCCCGCTGCCGGCACTCGGGCTGGTTTCCTTGTCACCTGGTGCTGGAAACAACCAACAAATCCCAGCTGGCTCCTCACCCTGCTCCACTCCGCCGGTGGACACAGATGAGCTGTAGCAGCCTTTCCCAGTGGATCTATGTGCTCCCAGTACGGTACCGGGACATAGATGACCTTCCTCCCCTTTGGGCTCAACACAGCTCCTCATGAATGAGGTGTGATGAATCAAGGACACTTGCTGCAGGAGATGGCCCACGCGAGGCTGCAAAGTACTTTAACTCATTCATTTTCAGGACACACCTACAGTTAATTTGTGGTGACTTTATGGAGCAGACAAACGCACGGGGACGTGTTGGTGTGGCTCTGAGGACGCTCAGCTCACCTTGGCACCAGCCCTCAGCAGTGCTGGTAGGACCACGGCTACAGATGGCCCTCGTTTGGCTCAGATACCCGATTTCTCTGTGGAGTCAATGCAGGAGGAGAAGGGGAACGGCAATCACAGAAAGCAACGGGATGGATTTCATCCCCTCCATCTTACCAGTTCCAAAGCTTGGGGAGGGTGGCAGCTGTCAGGCAGGGCTGCAGCCCCACTGGCGCACACACACGTCATGAAAACAACATTTCTGGAAGTCTCCCCAAAGAGAACAGGCACCACGGCCCAAGAGGAGGTGTGCATCAGCGTGGAGGGAAGGACATCCCCGCCAGGCCTGTGAGTGCCTTTAACAGCAGGTTACGAGGGCTGAAGAGAGTTGCAGAGCAGTAAGAGCTGGCTGGGCATCACCGTGGTGTAGCAACGCGCTGCAGTGAGCCGCAATGTCGTACCCATGCAAACGGCACATGGCCAGCCCTGGCCAGCAGTGGGGCTGGGGATGAGGCTGTCGGAAACACTGAGCTGAGGTTGTACCGGCACTTCTCTGGTGGACAAAGAGTCATTTCTGCACTTCTTACACAGGATTTAGAAGAGTTCCTCTTTATCCTCTCCCCATCCATCCCCATGCGAGCCAGCAGTGATCTTCCAGCCCCCTGACTCATCGTCTCTTATCTCAGGTTTTAACACAGGCAGCTGAGCTTGGGTCCCAGCCTCCTGAGGAGGTTTTCAGTCAATGGAAAAAACACACTTGAGAGCGACTTCTCTTTCAGGCATCTGACTCAGCCCTGGAGGTGCCATCTCCCTCCTCCGCATAGGCAGGAGCCAGGTATACCCAGGCACAGTCAAGTGCCTCCTGTTAGATGGGAGACAAATCTTTTCTTCAGGAAAAATAAAAGGATGTGACACCAAAATACTCCAGAGAACCTGGGCTAGGATCCAGGCTCAGAGCCACTGCCGACCACCCCACACCTTTTGTCCAGGCATGGACAACACTGGTGGATCTGGAGAGAGCCCAGCTCCTCCTCCAGCACTCACCAGCTCCTTCCAGTGCTGAAGATGCTGCTGCTGCCAGCACAGGGAGGGAGCACAAAATCCCCTTTTGCACAGCTCTTCTGCAGCCAGGCTGTCAGAAAAACTGTTGTGTCACTGGACAAGGGCCATCTGTCCAGACAGACAGGACAGCTGACCACAGAACCTTTGATGAGGATCTCCGCAGAAACCTCCTCCACCAGGTTACTATGAGCATCACCATGCAGCAAGGCTGAAAGAAAGCAAGGAAATGTGCTAAACCAACTCAGTGGTGGGGCAGAGTGGACTCCACAAGCCAGCCATCCGAGGCAGCAAGCAGGTAGTCTTTTCCAGGGTCCAGTGGCTCTGTTTTGCCCCTTCTTGCTTCTCCAAGCAAGATCTGCTCTGCCTGTTACCAGTGGAGGCATCCTGTCCACAGCCACCCATCCCGCACTGGTGCAGGGGCTCGATGGGGTAAGACCGTATCTGGCTGCAGCAGCACAGTGTGATTTCCCTTCCAGCGGTTACTCCTTCGGGAGCTGCCCAAAATCCTGAGCTAGCCACCACCAGAGCTGGTGGAAGGAAAGAAATAAATTCTGGAGGGGCTGAAAGAGGGCTCGGCAGTTACTGAGTCAATTCTTCATTGAGCGCGTGTTTGAGTGAAGCAGTTCAGAACCATCCCATCCATTCTAACTTGCGTAATAACATTAGCCACAAAATTCAGGAACTTGGTCCATCTTTCCTAGCAGATCCATTATTCTGAATCAGTTTCTAAGTAACAACAACAAAATTACCTCGCCCCAATACACCAAAGCAAAAAAAACCCTAAAATTCTAAAAGCTAAAGGTTTTGCTGTTACTTTTCTCTGGACAAGAATACCCTATGGGAACATGCCAAAGACCCAATTCCACGCCTCCACCTTACCTCAAATAAATAATACAATAAAAGAAGAATAAGAATAAGGTAAAATTAAGAATATATGTATATTTGACAAAAACATCTGAAAAAAAGAAAACCTGCAAACCCCTTTAGCACTCGGAGCACCCAGAGCCCAGGAAAATGCCAGGGGTGAGGAGGAAGGTTGTGTTGGCACTGCCAGCATGGGAACAATGTGACCCATGGGGGCCGTGACCCCCACATTTCCACATGGACACTGCACCCTTAGAACAGACTTAGCTTGGAGCTGTGTATTTTCTCGGCCCAATAATATCCCGAACAAACCTCTGTCCACCCCTGCCCTCCCCACACCGCCTGCTCTCAGCTGATCATCTCCTCTTTCCCGTACTTTTGGCTTTTCCTCCAAGGCAGTGCTCTCCCTCTCTTTCCATTCCCCTGGAAGGGTTTTCCTCCCCCATCAGATTTGTTTTTCCACCTGCCCAGTAGGAACTGGCATGAGGGTAAACACGTGTATTCCTGCACGCCTCCATCTCCGCATCTTGCTGTCTCACAGGTATGGTGCAAACCCTGCTGTGAATAATCACTTTAACCATGGCAACGCACCCCATCGCTATGAACACAGAGGCACCGAGGTTGTAAAAAGGCTGGAAAACAGCACGGAAGGAGGAGAGGGACCAGATCCACCAGGGTCTGTCAAGAGCCAGGCAGCAGGACCTGGGTTGAGCAGCCAGGTGGAAGGGATGCTGACACCCCTTCTCCCCCTTTCTCCTCCCTTTGTACATACACGTCAGCACAGTGGCAATCTTCTTCCACCACCTCTGCCACCACTGGTGTTGACTGACCTGGAGCAGAGCTTGCTTCACTGCACCCTGAGTTGTAATAAAGACAGGTTGCAAGCGAAAACACCAGCGGCTTGAAAATCCCAGTGCTGCATCGCCGCACGGCCTGATGGAAAATCCAGAGCAGCGGCATGATGCCGTCGACTCAGCTCCATCCTCCTCCTGTGAGATGAGCTGCACAGCTCAGGCTGTGAAACCCAACAGCTACTCCTTTGGATGTGGGGTACCCAAGTCCCCGCCACGCCAGACCCCATCACCATCTCACCCATGCTCACAGGACAGCTCCGAGTGTACCTGCCAGCTGGACAAATCAAAGCAGGGGTTTCACAGGTTTGCACCGATTTACTCAAGGAGAGGACAGAGATCACTGATGGTATAGAGGACAGGGATCGTTGCAGCTGTACAGAAAACACCTGCAATGCAACTGGACGTTCCTGGCATGCTCAAAACCTCCAGAGAAGACCCTGACCCTGGTACGGGAAGCACTGTATGGGCGAGACCCTGTCCTGCAGAGCTTGCACGCCAAAGAGGAGGTGGAGGAAAGCACGGTGTATGATCTGCGTTTTCCAAGGAGGATATAGAGGAGCAGACGGGCTGAGTGACCTGCCCACAGTCAGCCCAGATGCCATGGCAGAGCCAGAAGCAGACACAGCCCCGGTGCTGTATCATCTCTTGTGGTTGCCAGTACTCTTAAGACACAGCCAGAAATATGGGGCTGACACTGGTCTTGCTGGACTCGTCTCTCCTCTGAGGTGGGAGGCAACTCTGGATGAAGCAGCAGCCTTTTGCTAGCCACAGCTAAAATGTCATAAATTCTGGATTGTTTTGGCCCTAGAGCGACCTCAAACAGCCTTTTACAGAGTGGTGCGGGTTGTTCTGCTCATTCTTGGTTAAAACTCAAGGAGTGACAGGACGAGGGGGAATGGTTTTGAGCTAAAAGAGGGGAGATTGAGATGAGATGTGAAGAAGAAATGTTTTCCTGTGCGGGGGGTGAGGCAGTGGCCCAGGGTGCCCAGAGAAGCTGTGGATGCTCCATCCCTGGAGGGGTTCAAGGCCAGGCTGGATGAGGCTTTGGGCAACCTGGGCTAGTGGGAGGTGTCCCTGCCCATGACAGGGGGTGGCACTGGATGGGCTTTAAGGTCCCTTCCAACTCAAACTATTCTGTGACTCTATGAGTTTTTGCAGCCTGCAAAGAGCAAAGGAGGTGGTGACGGAGCACGCTATCTAGACCCAGTCAGACTGCAGATGACAGCCATAGCTTAGGAAAGCCATACTCACGCACATCAGTGAGAAGAGATAAATCAGAGCAGCGCTGGGAGAGGAGAAACTTCAAGGGTAAACAGTTTGAGAGGTGAAGGGGTGCCAAAGGGTTAAAGGATTTTACTGAATGCACAGAAGAGACTAAATGGATCAGAGAGTAAAAATCCAATTAGGAGATCTAACAGGAAGAAGCCAAGCCCTGAAACAATAAAGATAATAGTTTTAGCTGCCAAAGAAAGGATTAGACCTGAATGGTGAGAGCAGATTTGCAGTGAGGCCAAGAGGAAGGAAAAACTTAGCAAAAAAAAAATAATTAAGAGTTATTGTTCCTCAAGACAGATTCACTTTATAGCTTCACCTGCAGCAAAGTTCATCTTGGGACTCAAACTGTGCCGCTGGTTCTTGCTTTTATAGCAGGTTGAATGCCTTCAAAGAAGTTTGAAGTTCCAGGTTGAGTCCACCACTGACTTATCAGCATGAAACAAGCCAGGAGAGAACTGACCACAGTGAGGTTTGTTTGCTTGCTTTGTTTTTCTGTGTTGTCTTGTAAACACGTTTTACTGGGATAAAAGGCAAAGGCAGGAGCTGGTGCAGCACTGTGTGTTCCCTTCAGCTCCTGGGCAACACCAGGCTCCCGTCCATGGTCCCTCGCACACCACGGGGTCCCTGCAGGAAAACCGAGCAGATTTAACCCCGGGAGGCTGGCTTTGCAGTCAGCAGACAGCCCAACGCTCATCAACACACCCAGAGGTCACCTCTGCCCTTCAGAGTGGAAAGAGTCCTGGATAAAAGAAAAAAATAACAAGCTGGTTATGCACGGTACATGGTGCCACTTACTCACGCGAACGTGATCACAGGAGCTGGTGCCGCCTGCAGCCGAGAACCAGCAGCTTCTGGAAGGAGCAAGCGCTGCAGGGCTAGCCTGCTTGCCAAGCTGCCGTGCCGCCCTGTGCCCAAAGGCACCTCTTTGCAGCCTCCAGCCCCAAATAGAGCAGGGCACCGCGCAGAAGGGCATGAAGGAGGATCAAAGGTCTGGAGAAGCTTCCCTGCGAGCAAGGACTTGTGCGTGCCAGGGCTCCTTAGGCTGGAAAAGACCTGACTGAAGAGGCTATGGTAGAGGGCTGAGAAATCATGTCTGGCCCAAAGAAGGCTGGTAGGGATGGGCCTTGCTGCCTCTTCCCAGCTGTGGCGGCTTGGCCCTTGGCTGGGGGCCAAACCACACACACCCACTCACACAGTCCCCACCCCCACTGGATGATAGGGGAGAGAATTAAAGCGGTAAATTGAAAAGGTTCTGACTGGGCAGAACCAGCCCGATTGGCAGATCCTCTAGTGTTGACTAGCCAAGAGGCTTTTGCTAAATGTGTATCCCAGTTTTTGGGGTAAAGGAAAAAAAAACCAACTCGTGGGTTGAGATAAGGACAATTTAATAACTATACTACAAAACTAAAGTACAATAATGTTGAAAATAATACTATATACAAATATACAATGTGATACACAGTGATACTACCCCCCCACCACCTAATGACCAAAGGCCCAGCCCACTCCCGGCCAACGACCCCGGAGGAGGGAGGGAATGGGTGATACACAATGATACTGCCCCCCCTCAAAGGCTCAGTTGTTGCCAGCTAATGATCCCCAGACACTGCACTCATGATTCCCCCAAAAGGGGGGAAAGGGGGTGCACCGCTCCTGGAGGCACTCACGGAACGGAGATAACAGCCCAAGCGTCCCAGGCTGAGAGCTGGCCGAAGCAGGGGAAAAACAGCTAATGATCCCCCCGGAGAGGGAGGATCCAGAAACTCACAGAACGGAGATAACGAGCGTCCCGGGCTCCGAGAGCTACTGGCGTCTGTGGCGGGGGAAAGGCCTTGGGAGAGCGAATGCAGGGACCCAAAGTGAGATGATCCGGAGCCCAAGGGAAGTAAAAGAGAGAAAGGTCCTCACCTATATACTGCGTATGATGTGCATGGGATGGAATAATTGGTCAGTCTGCTTCTCAATCTTAACCTAAAAGCAAATCCCAGGCTAGAAGCCGGACTGTCTCTCCCCCCTGCTCTGTCTGTGGAGAGGAGAGAGGCTGAATGTATTTGTCCTTGAAAGTATCCTGGCAATAACTATAAACGTTCCTTCTTATCAGCTTTCTCCTGAGCAGGAATTCAAAACATAGCTTCTTGCTAGCTATTTATGAAGAGAAGGGAAAAAAAAATTAACTCTCTTCTACTTAACCCACGACACCAGCGCAAAACCTGGGGCCAGTTTCAAAGCACACAGGTCCTCATGTGGTGGGGGAAGACCCCAGGGACTCCTTGCCCAAGGATGCTGTTGGCTGTGAGCCTTTGCATGGGTTCAAGATGAGACTGGACAAGTTGGTGGGGAAAAAAAATAATCTGGATTAATAAGTATAGACACAGGCTGCTTGGGAAGCCTGTGGAGCTGTGCTCTTGACCTGCGTTAGAGAATGGTGAGGGGACATACAGGCCCCTCTGCCCAGGGGGACCTCACTCCTGGAGGAGATGACAAGGGGTGGGAATCGAGGGGGTGCTGAGCAAACGGCCTTGGAAGCACAGTCTGCTCCCTGGAGGCTCCCTAGGGTGCTCAGCAGTTCAGACCTTTTGTCTGATCTGGAATCATAGAAGAGTTTGAGTTGGAAGGGACATCTAGTCCAACCTGGTACAGGAGTTTCTCCTCCCTCATGGCTAAGCAGCCACATGGATCCCAGTCTTGTCCCATTGGGGACAAGAGCTCCCAGGACCAGAGCTGTCCCACAGCTTATTGCCGGAAAAGCCTGACAGCCAGTCATTTCTCCCTGTAGCACATGTCCTCAACTGCTGGCCTATATCAACGACACCAAGACGCAGCCTCAACCAACTTACTGCTGAAGGGTGATGTGTTACACTCAGCGGAAACAGAGGTCCTCTGCTGAGGAATCCCACCGAGCCTGCAGAGGATCATCCATCTCTTATCAGGTTGAAGCTCCATCTCCAAGCTCATGCAACCCTCTTCAACCCCTAAGCACGGAGCCGCAGAAGCTGTGACAAACCCCTGCACCCCCAGGACATCCCGGGGAGGCAAGGGCAGAGGAAAGCACTATCAGAACAGGAGCACTGCATTCACAGCGCAGAATAAAAACCTTGCTTAAGCCAAATGTTAATGAGATGGCACAGGCTCTGGACAGGCTTCATACTTCTTTCCTCCCGGATTAAGCAGCAGCATGTGAGGAGCAGGGAGCTGAAGGGCTGACAGCTGGAGGTTAACACCAGGTCAACAAGCCCTTTCTCTCTGCCTTTCAGCTCCAAGACTCGAGCCTGGGGGCTTACCTAGAGCAAACATTTTTAAAAAGGCAGTTCTCCTTTCTTCCCAGCCTCTTTCCCTTTCTCATAGAGGAGCTGCCTTCGGTTTGAAGCCAGCTTGGACAACGCTTTGCCCCAAGCCAGCAGGACACAGTGGCAACGGCAAACCATGGCTCTCCTCCCGTCTGAAGTCCACTGGTCTCTCTTTCCCAGGACAGGCTCACTCCTACGCATCTGCAAGTGTCTGCAGGCACCAGAGCTGTGTGCAGAAAAGCCGACTCAGCTCCTGACTCTGCAGCTCACTCCTTGGGTGATGCTGGGCGGGCTGTTCCCAGACTGACTCAGCCACCCGCAGGTTTCCTGGTATTGCAGAAGCACAGCCGAGGTCCGGGCTCCGGTATCTCCTCCCCAAAGCAAAGGTCACCACCCCTCCCCTTGTCACCCTCGTGGCATGTGCCAGGACGGTGACGTTGCCGGTGGCGCAGTGGTTTCTGTTTGATCAGCTGGGTGGTACCACAACTCAAACACCAGTGGGCTGTTTCCCTGGTCCCACGTGCAGAGGGCTGTGGGGTGCCCTGCCCTGCACCCAACCCCCCCCCAAACCCACCCAGTCTCAACAGCGCTGAGGACAGCAGAGCAAAACATGGCACCTTAGAGATCTTCAGTGCAGAGTTTGATGAACACAACTACTCCGAACCTTTTGAAGCGGTGACCCAGCAACTGCACTGTATGGGGGTCTCTGGGGGGCTTCCCTTGCTCAGAAAAGTGTCTTGTGGGGCTGTTCCTAAAGGGATCCAGCTGGGCAGTGGGGGGACATCAGAGGGGACCGTGGCTGTCCCAGCTGAGCCTGGCTGAGTGTGCTGTGGGGATGAGCAGACGCTCCCCAACCCTCCCACGGCCTCTGCTCCAGAGATCACCGAGCAGCTCGGAGAGGAGGGAGAGGGGAGGAAATACAGATCATAACCACCACAGGTGCTTCTGCCGTCACCTTCTGGCCACTGCTTCAAGCCCTTAAAGCTATTGGGGTAATTGAACTGGAACAACTTTCCTAGTCATTTTTTTTCACAAATATGTATCTGTATCTCCCTGTAGAATTCAAGCAGCATCCTTTATATTAGCATGGCTTATTCTAGGAAGGAGGTACTGGTACAAGATGCTTAAAAGATGTGTTTATATCAAGCGTTGCATCCCTTAAAAGACAAAAATATTTCACTTTCGAAACACCTGCCACATGTCTCACTGGTATTTATACCAATAAAAATGTCATGTGTGCTCTTGGAAAATGAATCCCGAATAATTAAGATTGCAAATTTAGATTAGTGGAACCACGTTAAGTCTTTTTGCATACACTCTCATTTGAAAAAAACACTCTTAATTCAGGTTAATTGCTAGTTCATCAAAAAAATCCTTAATTAAACTAAAGGGACCACTAGTCCATTATATTCCAAATGAGAACATCAGTACAGCTCTCGGCTGGTTTTGTATCGCCTGTCATAATTATACCAGAACAGAAACACCTGTGAGTTTCCCTGGGCAGCCAGGAAACCCTCAGGGTCTGCCAGGGGGACTTGGGGACAGTGATAACACGTCCGAGCTGTTCCTCCAGCCCTGCTGCTGCGAACAGAAGCACGACCGCTGGAGCGGAGAAATGCCCCTTTTGGGCTCCTGACCCTCCTGTCTCAAAGTCTGCCCACCTCCCCGGCCCCTGCTGTCCTCTGATGGGGCTCAGGAGGGGAATCACTCACTTCCTACAGATGGGCAGGGAGGGAGTCTGCCCCGCCATCCCTGCAGGGGACCCAGATCCGCAGGGATCCATTGGTAAAGCGTGTTCAGGAGTGCAGAGGTGTGTATTCGGGTTTTGCATGGGCGCAGTGCTGCAGTTTATCCTGTGCACTGCAGATATGGACCCAAAACTGCACCTGGCTGAGCACTGCATCGTCACCCATCGTCACTCGTAAGGCAATAAAGCTTTTTCCCTGAAGCCACCATCAGTTTGGGGTATTTGTGCACCCCAGCCCAGGAAGACACAGGCGTGGGGCAGCATGCATGTCCCACCGTGCCAGAGGGGAGGGGGCACGGCTCTGCGCCAGCCCGTCACCCCACGGCTCCTTGCACAAGCCTTCGGGCAGGCTGCAGGCAGGGACAGCCCAGAGAAGGGCTGAGCCCAGCCGCGGGGCTGCAGGGTCTTGTGAACCAGTCCCCTGCCCACAAACATGCACCAACAGCCTCCTCTGCTTCTTGGGTTTTTCTCCCAGTGCCAGGCAGGAGTCCCAGCTGGGAGTCAGGGTCTCTCTGCCCGTCCTCCTCTGGAGGTATTTTAGTGAGTGCTCGTTCAGGCTTCTCAGCCTTTTCACTGGGCTTCCTTCTGGAACTGGTTTGCAAAGCGGGTCTGCTCTGTCGGGGGAACTCTGAGGAGCTGACAGCTAGGGCTGAGCACCTGGAAGCCACACCGCGGTGAAGCTTTCCCCAAAGAGCCAGCCTCCGGCGGGGGGAGAGGGAGATGAAGGTGACGGATAACCAGCCATGAAGACTGGCAAGAGGCACCCTGTAGAGACTGGGGGACAAATCCAGAGGGACAGCCAGACCGAGGACAGCCTTTGTCTAACCCTTCCCCTGGGACACGGTTATTTTTGAGGTTACGCCCCACGTTTGCCTGGCTGAGGGGTGCTGGTGTTGCGGCGAAGCACCCAGGAGGCTGCAGGGAGATGCAACCCACAGCACATCTTGTCATCATCACGCACCATCAGCAGGGCTGGTCAGACTGGGCCGGCACACTGGGCTCCTCTCCAACGCACCCGAGACCACGCAGTGAAATATCGGATGGAGAGCAGCCCCCATTGCCCACATCTGCCCGGTTCTCGCTTTGCTCCAGCGCACGGAGCAAGTGTAACCATCCCCTGCCATCACCAGTGGGGATTTGTTGAGGGTGAGCTGTGTCAGACCCATCCGACCCCCTCCTGCCGTGCCAGGCTCCGCGGAGAGGGGGAAAGCAGAGACAACATATTCTGGTGTTAGTAAGAGTTTAGGCATTGTTATGGATAAAACATTCTCACAGGTAAGCGTGGGGAATGACTGTAGAGAAACACTACACAGGGAGCGCACGGAGTGTGTTTAGTGTTGCTCAGGTCAAAACAGAGCAGGACCAGAACTGTTAACCCCTCCAGTCTGGAGAGAACAGCAAACGGGAGGAATTGCCGGCACACCCAGGAGAGGGACTACTGTTCAAAATGGTCTTGAGAAATCAGAGAAAAAAATCTGGAAACCTCCCCCCCCCGAACGTTACTCAACAGAAGTGAGGGTTTGGTGAGATGGGACAATCAGTTGGGCAAACGGAGGATGGAGAAGAAGGATTTCTGTAGAAAAGGTGCTTTTGATGATAATCCATTCTATGGGTCCATCACGCCGTGTTGGCTGGGGTCCGTGCTGGTAACGCTTTCAACAGAGGTGAGAAACCCTCGAGGAGAGCCACGCAGCCAGATGGGCAGCAGAGTGACCAGGGAGTGGTTGGTACAGGAATTGGGACAGTACTGTCTAGGAAAGGGAAGGAGGAGACATTTCAAACAGAAGGGCTGTGATGGAGACAGGGGTTTGTGCAGGCAGAACGAGAGCAATGCTCTGTGCTGCAGCAAGTGGGCTGGGCTAGACGGGGGGAAACAGCTCTGTCCCATCGGCCGGGATAGCAAAATCCAGTGCCAGTGCTGTGCTGGTGGGATCTGGCACGGAAAAAGTGCCAGGAGAGCCAGGGCGGGCCGGGGCAGTGCCGTGTCCTCCTTCCACTCACCCCCATCCTCCCAGCCCCGTGGACACTCATGTTTTCCTCGACTCAGGCAACGAAGCAATGCTGAGGATGAGCTGCCTGGAATGAGGCAGGTGAGAGCAAACAGCGGTGAGGCTGCAGGGACTCATTTCTGTGCTCGGAGGTCACTGACCAGCTGGTTCGCAGGCACTGACAACGGTGGTTTGTGGCATGGAGATGCTGCACCCTGCAAACGCGGATGGACAAGGACCAGGGACAGTCCGAGTGTTTCCGTGTCTATCAGCATCCCTCAGCCTTGCAGTGGTGTTAGCTGTTAACGTGATGGAGGCTCTTCCTACAGCTACTGGTGCAGAGATGAGACTGCAAAATCATTCCATCCCCGCACGCCAACGGCACAGACAACTACAATTTTGCTTCTGACTCCTACTCATCCCGCCTCACAGAGATCAGATTAATCGTGGCACATGATCAAAGAGGCTGAAACGAAGGAACCAGTAACCCAGCGGCTGCAGGTATGCTGCTGCAAAACTTGTACGGAGATAAGGGCTGTGATTCTGCTGCGAACCAGCCTGGGCTTGGGGAAGTGAGGGCTACGGTGCTAAGCCCGTGTGTTTTTATCCTCACAAACGCTCCAGCTGCCCTGCTTTGATAAGGACTCTGCTATCACATTGCCAGCTTCAAGAAAAAAATTTCACTGCCTTTTGGGAGAGTCAAAGCAAAGTGCGAGACCTGTGAAAATGAGGAGAGCCGCGAAGAGACCTCACCATCTGGCAGACACGCGTGGCGGCTGGGAGCACTTGTGGGCTGCAGCTCCCCAGCATGAAGCCCAGTGTGCCCCCGGGCCAGCATGTACGGACCACCCGCAGCCCTACAGCACCTTCCCTCCAGCTGAGCATCAGCAACACCCTGTGAACGGCTCCTAAACCCTCTGTCCGGTTGCTTTAACGAAGGGTTCACACCCTCCAAGAGAAACTTGGTGGTGTGGGGGATGTGTACCCCACCTGCTCCTCCTCCTCGCCCGCTCCCCACGCACCACCCACAGCCCCGCCGCCGCCCGCGGCAGCTCCTCCAAGAGCTTCTCCGCAGCGGAGCCAGATGGAGCTGCCAGCTCTCTGTACGAGGTGGCCCCGGCTTTCCAAGCTGCCTCTCCCAGGGCTGCCTACTCCCGCGTGGGAGGTGTGAGCAAGGCACGTGTCGCTCCCCCTGGCAAGTGGTCCTCCAGCACGTTCCAGTGCCACCAGCGCTGGCACTGCAGCTCGTGCCTGGTGGTCCCGCAGAGCTACCAAGCACCAAAGCAAGCTCAGACCAGCACCGTGCCTCCTCTTGCAGATGCCCTCTGTGTGGAGAGCAATCCAAGACAGAGCATCCTGGCTGCTGACCCGCAGAGCAAAGGGGTGCGATTTCCGTGGTCACCCTGCTGTGTGACAAGCCTCTATGTGCAAAAAAGCTCTGGCCATGGACCCCGACCTTGGCCACGGCCAAGTGGTGCCAGCAGCAGCATTCCCAGCCTGGGAAGCAAAATTCCTGGGAAGACCCTCCTTGCATGCTCTCACTTTTTATTCCTGCTTATAACTTTGGGAGGACCACAAGAATGAGCATCCACCGCTGTCCCTCAGGGAGGTTCAGCCCCGGCGTTCCGCAGGCTCTGCTGCCCGCGAGAACAGGCTGGCTGGTGGCAGGGGGACATGTCACCGGCTGTGGTACACATCTTCATGCAGGGTGAGAAGATCCAGGACCACTGCGGGCTGGTGGCACTGGCAAATCCCAACCCTAAGTAAAATCTCATCTTTAACCCCCAGCGTTTCTCTATCTCAGTAAAGCCAGTCACACAGGAGGGAGGAAGAACAGGCAGCCTGCCTGCACCCCAGCTCACCAAAAATGAATTCAGGTGCTGGCCACACTGCAGACACTTGCCTTAGGTTGCCACGGGGCTTCGTTGCTGTCCCAAGCCCGTCGAAACCAGCAGTGCTGGGAACGCTGCCTCTGGAAGATGGGCAGGGGCTGGTGGGAGCCCACATGGGACTGGGCAGGGATCGGATCTGCACGGATCAGGAAGCGGAGCACAGCCTTCATGAGCTGGATGAGCCGGCACGAAGCAGGGGTTTGCACATCTTGCTACCATCGCCACAGCTCGGGCTGTCCTGACACATTTCTGGGAAGGTTCACCTGTGCTGAAGATGTGCACCCAGCCTGGCCAGCTTCGCTGACTGGGGAGATGCTCGGAGCCGCAGTGCTCCTTGGGTGCAGAGCAGGCAGCAACACTTCACCCTGCTGTACGTTCACACTGGGCTTTCAGCAACAGGACAAACTGGAGGAAAAAATATCTTGTAAAGGGAGAAAAATCGCCTTTCCCATGCCCAGCAGGAGGGCTGGGTCCCACCCCGGACCCCAGGGATGGTGCTCAGGGGGCTGCCACCTCCCTGGGAGCCTGCCAGGGCAGGATGGGCACCGTGCAGCGCTGAGGGGCGCATGGCATGCCCAGGGGGGCTGGGGGCTGTGTGCGTGTGTCAGCACAGCTGGAGCTGCATGTGACACATGACAGGGAAGGGGACATCCAGGCCGTGGCAGCCTCCCCAGCAAAGGCCTCCCAGGGTCAGCCCAGGCCAGCACAAGATGCAACCTTTAATTACACGAGTCCGATTTGGCAGCTGCCATTGCTCTCCACCAAAGAGTGTGTTGTGTCCCCTCCGCTCAGCTCTGCTCTCTATCTCCGCACCGTTTTTAGCTCAGCTGGCTGCAGCCTGCAGCACTGGGCTGCTACCAAGGAAGCTGAACCCAAGCAGCTTTTAAAAATGTAATCGGTCTTGCACCACCACCACTGCACGGGAGGAGGGACGGCGCTGCATGCATCTGAAGGATGCTCAAGGCCAGGCTGGATGAGGCTTTGGGCAACCTGGGCTAGCGGGAGGTGTCCCTGCCCATGGCAGGGGGTGGGACTCAATGATCTCTAAGGTCCCTTCCCACCCAAACCATCCTGTGACTCTATGACTCAGTGTGGACTTGGTCCCTGAGCTGTGACAGTGGCATCTGCCACACCAGGTCTCAGGCCACCGCCTCGTCCGGCGAGGGCTGAGGAGGTACCGCCTGCCATGAGCAAGGGTGGCGGTTGTCACCTGAAGCAGACCCCACGGCACGACAATGAAACAAATGCACGAGAACATTCCCTTTCGGCCCCTCTCCACCGGCCCTCACCCGGGATTCAGGGCGCGTCCCTTCATGGGCTCGGCTTGCTCCACGGTAACAGATGGATGCTGCCGTCCCATCCCCCTTGGTGATGCTGGGGTGCTCGGGAGACAGATGAAGACGGAGGGGAAAAGGGTCCAGATCCTCCTGATAGGCAGAAACTGCAGGAATCCCTGAGTGCCAGAGCCAAGACGCTGACCTGGAGCCGTGGGAGGGAGGGAAGGCGGAGGCGCGTGGCTCTGCCGAGCCCAGAATAGCAGAGCAGCTGCTAAGTTATCACTTGCAATTATTACAGCATATGGGAGCGAAAGAATAGCTCTCAAGGGGAGAAAAACAAATACGGAAAAGGCGGGCTGCTGCTGGGCTGAGCTGTGGGGAAGAGCGGCACTTGGCATCGCAGCAGGTCCCTGTCGGGTGGCGAGGGTGCTGGGGACATGGTGGGGACAGGTCTGCCCCCCACAGCCCCAGCAGGAGTCTGTGTGCAGGTATTTGCTCACCCACCTCCCACCGTGCCCACTGCCTGCGGGTGTGCCAGGGGGAGGGTGACACTGGCTGGGATGTCACAGAGGGACGGAGCCTGGAGTGCTCCCCTGGTCCGTTTCCCTGTGCTGCGTGCTCTGCGGTTCGGCAGCAGCCGGCAGTTCCTGTGCACGAGCAAGGCAGCAGGGCTGCAGGCGGCAGGTTTGGAGGGACAGCACCCACATTTCTCACCTAGGAACGCTGGCAGCCCACAGCAGCAAGTGGGGACAGGACCAGCAGCACGGAGCATCGCTGGTCACGCCAGGCTCTGGGAGACAGGGCAGAGGGCTGCGGAGCCAGAGCAAACACCTGCCCTGGCTTCAGCTGCTTTGAAAACAAACACCGTATCCCCCTGTGGCTGTTATTATTTGGGGATTTCATTATTTAAAAAAAAAGTATATGACAACAAGTCTCTGGAAATTGGAGCCACTGGCAGTCGTGTCGGCTGCATCCCACCGTTGGGCTGCGGTGTGGGGACAAGGGGCGGTGAAGAGATGCTCCCCCCCCAAAGGAGACTTAATGGAGAAAAATCCAACCATACCTGCCATGTGTTAAATGCAGAGATTTAAATTCACTGATTAAATTCACAGCCACTGAGCTACAGACTGCTGGAGGCTGGGAGAGCATTTTGCCCCATTTTAATGTTTTCTCGTCCTGTGTAACAGGCACATGGCTGCAGAGATGGGGCAGGACGAGGAGGAGCCGTCACTGTCCTGCTCCTGTGCTCTGATGGCTTTTTCCCTGGGCATCTGCTGCTGGCTACAGCTGGAGGTGGCGCAGGACCGGGGGCAAGGGGTTAGGGTCGGGGGTTAGGATTTACTCTATTTACTCTAGAGCTATTCTTACGCTCCCTTATATTCACCTCACCTGCTTTCGATCCGTATTTATTTTTCTGTCTGCTGCTGCCTCCTCCCTGACAGCATCATGAATATCCTCAGAGCAGGTGAACTGGCGCCTGCCTGCTCACCCAGATCACCACAAGCGTGTCCCTGGGTCTCTCACCCCAAGCCAACCTGATCCCGTCGCAGAAAGCTGGTGGCTCTGACCTAGCTGGAGACAGGGAACCCAGGACCACAGGGTGGACACACCAGGACCAAAGCCACTGGTCCCGGAGTGAAGCCAGGAGCTTTGAGCGATGCCCCCCAGAGGTGGCAGGACATGGGTGGAGATGGGTGCTGAGCACCTGCTGCTCCCATGGGAGCCTGAGAGATGCCCTTCAGCTCCGGTACCCCGCTCACCCATGCAGCACAGGCAGCTGCTGGACGGCAACAATGCTGCACTGGAAATAGGAAAGAGCTCAATCTCTGTGATCCAGAACAGAAACACATTGCATGTGGCAAGCAACAGCCCCAGTGCCCGTTAAATAACCCACCAAACCCTGCCAGCATCCCCAGATCCTTGCTGAGACAGGCGCAGTGCTTGGAGAGTGAATGACCAGTTCTGCTGGCCTGGGTGGAAATCAGGGAGGCAACACCAGTCTGCACCAGCTGAGAACACAGCCTGATGCTGGTAACCCGCTGGCCCGGCCAGAAGGGCTGACCCCCGCCCCACGCGCCCCAGGGTCCTGCCGGGTACCGCACCTCCGCGGGCAGGAGGAGAGGACGCGTGCTGCCGTTCTGCCAGCCTGGAATGCTGCCGGGCTGCTGGTGGCGTGGGGTGACCGGCCGACACAACTGAACCGGAGGTGCCCCCCGCGGCACCCACACCTCGGAGGAGAGGGGAGCAGCCAGGCTGGGGTTTGCAGAGCTGCTGGGTTCTCTTCTCCGTTTGCGGTGACCCAGGGAAGGGTTGTGGCAGGGCAGGTGGGGGCTGTGCCCTGGGGTAGGACATAGCTTGGGGTGTCCTGAACGAAAGGATTCTCCCAGCCGTTCTGCCAGAGCCTCCCCGGGGACTGTGCTGCTCAAGCATCCAGCAGGAGACAGAAATCCTGCCCATAGAGGAGGAGTGTGTTTGCAGCTCTGCACTATCTCCTCGTTGGTCCTGGATTGGCAGCGACGGAGTCGGAGCAATCAGGGGTTTGCTGGCTAAGCCCTTCTGCAGCCTGACCCCCTGCAGCCCTGGTCCGACCTCTCGTGCCCCCCACTCTCGGTCAGGGAGGGTGGCAGTGAAGCCAGAGCCGTCCCCATCGGGGCTCAGCCCCTGGCAGGAAGCAGACACATGCACACGCACGGTCACACACACGAGCACACACCCCTCTTGCACTTTTGGCCGGCTTCCCAAATCCCAGCCCGACACCACGGCCCCTTCCCACCCCTGCCAGCCCCTCCTGCTCCAGCCGGCAGCATTCCCACGCGCCTCGCACTGCAGAGCCCGGACACACGGACGCATCACCCCAGGAGGGGACACTGCGCAGCGCAGTGCGACACAGCGTGTCCTGAGGAGTCACCCACCAGCAGCGGAGAGCTGAGCTGGGCCGGCTGGCTGCTGAGCTGGGCATTCAACAGACGCTGCTGCCACGGTGGCAGCACCAAGGTGGGGTGCGGAGAACTGTCCTGGGTTCAGCTGAGACAGAGTTAACTCTCTTCATCACAGCTAGCAAGAGGCTGTGTTTGGGATTTGTGCTCAGAAGAAAGCTGATAACACTGATGTTTACACGGCTGCCAAGGTCTTTCAGCTTCTCTGTCTGTCTGCAAACAGGAGAAGCTGGGAGGGAGCACAGCCCCGGTGACCAGCCCAGGATTTGATCTTAGCTTTGGGATTGAGACCCAGAGTGGCCAATAATCTATCCCATAACATACCCGTCACGCCCAGGATAGAGGTGAGGACCCTCCGGAAGATCATTCCCTTTTGTTCCAGGTCTCCTTTTGCTCTGGCTCATCTCACTCCAGGTGGTCCCTCTCCCAAGGCCTTCCCCCCCACCCCGGTCAGCTCTGGGTCTGGGACGCTCGGACTGTTCTCTCTGTTCCGTGGGTGCGGTTTCGGGACTCTCCCTGCTCCGGGATCGTTAGCCGGGAACAGGCTGAGCCTTGGTCATGGGGTGGGGGGGCAGTGTCACTGTGTATCCTTCATTTGTATATTTGTATATAGGATTATTTTCAATATTGTTGTAGTTCCGTTATTAAATTGTTCTTATCTCAAACCACGAGTCCTTTTTTCCCTTTACCCCTTTAATTCTCTCCCCTGTCCTCAGGTGGGGGGTGAATTGTGTGAGCGGGTGTGTGGTTTGGCTGCCAGCCAAGGGCCAACCCATCACAAGAACCCCCTTCCCCTCCCCAGACCAGCTCAGCGCAGCCAGGCATGGCGAGAGGCGGGATGGGGTCTGCTGCTGCAGGAAGGACCAAGAGCCACTTGCTGCCAGAAGCGTCACCCTCCAAACACACCCTGGACCCAGGCGGGCTGCCCAGGAAGGCTGCGGAATCTCCATCCTTAGAGAAAGTCCAAAGCCATCTCGGCACGGTCCTGGGCAACTGGCTCAAGGTGGCCCTGCTGGAGCAGAGAGGTTGGACCAGATGGCTTCCAGAGGCCCTGCCAACCCCAGCCGGTCTGTGGGTCTGGGAAGGGGCTGTGCTGCTTGCAGGAGAGCTTCGAGAGACAACCAGAGACCTGAGAGAACAGGGCAGGACTGCAGCGGAAGAAGAAAGCATCCCCCATCCCTGCCACGAACCCGTCTCCTCGCCCCTGCATCTCCCCAGCAGGGGAGGTGAAGGTGACACCCAGGGACGGGATGGGCCCTCACCAGTGACCCTGAGTCCTGTGACCTCTCTGCTCCCCTGCCCGGGCTCATGTCCTGCAGAGGGGGTGCTCCTGCTCCCTGCACCGTCACCAGTGCTGGGGACAGACAGGGGACAACGCCTCGACCCAAAACCTCTGCAACCCACCAGACACGAGGGGTTCCTGGAATCTACCCCCAGACTGGAGGCCAGCAGCTGGGCTCTTCGCTGGCGCAGGCAGGCGGCAGGCAGGGAGCAGGCAGGGGGCAGGCAGGGGGCAGGCAGGGGGCAGGCAGGGAGCAGGCAGGGGACAGGCAGGGGGCAGGCAGGGCGCAGGCAGGG
>WKFP01013799.1:90428-118150 GCA_011057875.1 Pterocles orientalis | reverse complement strand
TACCTAATTGAGGAGTTTTATAGTAAGTACACAGGAATAATCATCTTCAAGGGACTCCTGAAATGTTAGAAAGCTTGAAGCGCTGAAGGCTTTTCTTGATTTATTGTAAATTACTGAATCGGGAACCTTAGATGATTAAAATTCAGAGAGATAAATCAGAGTTCCACTCTCCACTTGCACTACTAACTGAATACAGTAAAGAGGAAATTAAATGAAAACAAGAGGGAAATCAGGAAGCAAATAGGTATGAAGGGAAATTAGACAGAAAGAGGGGAAATACCATTTTAAAAAACAAACAGACACCACCTCCTCCTCAAAAAACTTGTTTCAGGGAAAATGATAACTGGTGATTGCTCTTGAGAATCAGCGGACCTGGGAATGGAAAGCTGCTCAATGGATACAGGAATGGATATTTAGGTAAATAAGTAGCCTGAGATGCATCATTTAATTAAAAGCAGTAGAGATGATTACTTTTCTGCAGATCTCTGGAAACCAATTTTTGCTATCTTTGCACTCAAGATAGCCTATAAGATGCCAATTGATCTCAATGGGAGTGAGTAATAATGGAGTAAATGACTGCTCAGTTTGAATAATGCTGTCAAAATAAGTTAAAAGATCAGATGAATGATAGAACCCAGGAGGAGGTTCTATCCGGGGAGAAAAAATGACATGGTAAAGAAAATTAAACACAAGCAAAGCAAATGTAGTCTTGCAAAACTGTGAGTGATGCAGAACTTCAACACCATGATAAAGTCGATGTGATGTTTAGCCCATAAAGGCGGAAGGAAAATGGAAGTAGGGTGTAGAGTGTATTCACAGATGTCTGTTCAGCACAAATTTGAAAGCCTGAAGCTAACAATTCCTCCAGCACCGACATTCTGTCATTGGAGAGGTGGTCTGTCCAAGGCACAATGAAACGAGCTCTCATCAGCTACAGGAAGGAGAGGGGATTAAGCAGAGAACCAAATCTAATGAATGTGACAATAAATTAAGATATCAGAAATGGGAAAGAAAGAACAAGAAACACACACACTGCACTACACAGCCAGAAGAAAAAAAAAAAACAGGCAGAAGGGAGATCAGATGCTTGCAGTGCCAGAAAAGAGACCGACTCTTCCAAGAGAGATAAAGCACGGTGTAAACCCCTGGCCATTTCCACTATGTAAATCCTTGGAAATAAACAGGTATTTATCTAGCTGTGGAGGTGATGATAATGGTCGATAGCAACGACAAGTGACAGACAGACTTGTGTGTTTCATCAACACTTCATCTCCAGTCTTCATCAGGTGCATCTGACCTGAAAAGTAATCAAGGGTTTCTGCACCACAAGTATACACGGATTTGCATGACGGTAAGGAGGATACCGTGTATGTAAATTCACGCACAGAATTGGTAAAACTAGCTGGCATAAAATCAACATTTCTATCAGTGCCATTACCTTGATGGAATTTGCTAAGGAAGAACTAGATGCTACATACCATCTCCAAAAAGTTGCACTTGAGAGACGTTGTACAGATGGAGCTGATGCCATCCTTCAGAGTGTATGACATCCCTATACACTGCTGCAAAATATCCAGTGGCAGCCCGACTTTTCTTCCCATTTGTTCTCACAGCACCTTTATGGGCCTGATTCTCCACCTTATAGCAAATAAGAAGCAATTCAGTTGGCAGAACCATGGAGGCAGGTTTTGAAATGTCGTGACGAATACACACAATATCTCACGCACGGTTCCCGTGGGTTCACTTGCGATGCACAGCTGCAGACTCAGGGAACTGCCTCTACATTCACGGCAGAACGTTTGGTCACACACTGCAGCTCCCTTGCTGCTCCCTGTGCTGGCCTGCAAACAGCAGGATGCAATCCTGAATTCGGGGAAATCAGCATAGTCTGGGTCTGGTTTTGTCCTGGTTTCTTCCACCGCCGGTCCATTGCAGAGTGCTGGTAAATGCAATGCGCTTCCCTAACACACCGCAGCACTCACGATGGAATTTTGTGTCATGCTCTACAAAATGCAAAAATATTGGCTTTTTTGAAAATCCACGCTGACAAGTGATCCTGGTTTTAGGATTTAGCTGTTAACATAGGTAAATTCTCACTCCTAGAGACAGTTCCTCTTCTTTTTACTGGCGCAGTTTGTCAAAGAAGTTGGTACCTCCTTTCCCTGACTCATCCTTCATGTTGATTTGTTCAGATCGCTGAAAATCTGCCACCGTTGCCATGTATCAGCCGCTTCCTACATTTCCAATTTCTCCCCAGATAGAGAGGTTTCATTCACCAGCAAAATTTCAAACAAGATTGTTTCTCAGCTGCAGTTGCAGGAAGTTGCTGTGTCATGCAGAAGCCCTAGAAAAATATATTCGTAAGAACCAAGTGTTGGCTGTGGAGGACAGTAAAGAAAAATTACACTGTTTAAATATTGCACTGTTAATATGTGTATTCTCTCTGGGCACATTCTCATTAGTCCATGAAAAAAAGACAATAAATATAAATATTTTAGTAAATATTAATTACTTTTGGCAAAGTTGAAGCCATAACAGTACCAAGGTGTCCCATGTGGAGAGTGCTAAGTGCTCATTCAACAAAGGCCACTGACTCGGTCCTGAATTAACTTCCCCGACACTTGTTGCCCTAGAAGAGGGTGTCCCTAAGTCTTAAAACCCTGAAAGTGACTCAGAGTCAAAGCAAGCCCTGGATGGGTGAGCTTGAACTCACACACGGGGTCAGAGAAATTCCCACCTGAAAGGAAGGTGGGAATGCTTTCCAGATGAAGCGTCTTCTTCCCAGTACTGAACAGAGGAAGGCAATTAAGAAATCACTGAGCTAAAACACCAAACCCACACCAGATCACCAAAATTAGCTACAAAACCTTAACTCATTTTAGTTTACATATTCCTACAGGAAAAATGCACAAAAATGTACATATAAAATAATAACTTTATCTATCGAAAAAATATCATGGTAGAATCTATAAAGATCTCAAGAATTAGGTAAAAAAAATCACTGCAAGACATAAATCAAGGCTTTCCCTTTTCCATCTCCATAACCTGGTTAATTCCTTAAAATCAACAGTGGAACAGAAAAGCCTTTGTTGTAAAGTGCGCCTTGTCCTTCCTTCGCTCCCATGTTTTCCCTTGTTTCCTCTCTCCCTTTCACTTCATTTTTCTTCTTTCTCTCTTTTCTTTCCTCTTTTCCACCTTCTCCCTTTCTTCCTTTGCTCCCTTCCTTCTTCCCTCGTGCAAAGCTGCCGCCTGCAGTCCCACACTCCCAGCTGGCCGCGGTTTCAGTGGGCTGAGCACAGGCTCCCCAGCTGGTCCCCTGTGGGGTGCAGGAGGAAGCACACCCACAGGCTGGAGGACACATCCTTTTACACCAGCCACTAAAATACATCAGATCCCTTTTTTGTCTTCTAACCCAGAAAGTCATAGTCGGTGAATAAAAGTTTTCTCAACATAACCGATAGAAAGGTAAGAGTTATTTGACTGCCACTGATAAAACCCTGACAGGCACATGATTCTAGAGGTAACAGACATTTTACAAAAAGTGCATTTTGCTTTTTAAAGCTATTTTTGCATCAACTCATCATAGCTATGAAGGAGAGGCTTTGCCTCCTCTAATGATTACTGTTAGAAAGTTGGTGGCATGAAGGCTTCAGGGAAAGCTGCAAGACTTGCACGTGCGAGCAAGCTAAACACATGAAATTCTCACAGCACAACTTTTCTTTTTCAATCCACGGCACAATATATTGAGATTTCTTATCTCCTCCCCACGCAGGGAAACGTGCTGTTGTTATCAGACATGGTGCACCCAGTGTGCACTCAGAGTCCACTCCTGCTAACTTACACAGAGAATTTCCCTGATGTCACTAGGTTTTGACTTTAAAACCCATAATTTATTCATTCTTAATAAAGATGACTCATTATCTTGGAACGGATGGAAAATGTCTCAAAAGATTTTTTTTTAAACTGCAGCATTAGTTTGCCCACATTTACCATGTCTTTGATATGATACCACCAGCAATCCATACTCAAAGCAAAGCCATAGCCTTTCCCTGCCTACTCCTAACGATTTGCTTCTCAAAATTGATTAACAGCATTTTAGCTCCTGGAACAGTAAACCTGAAAGGCAGATTAGACGTATTTTCTATTTATAGCAATTATAATGGAATATTTTTATGAAGAAAAGAAAACAGCCATTTCTACAACAAAGAAATAAAATCACTCTTCTGTGAGTGTATTTTCCCTTGGCCCCTGATTTTGTCTGAATTATATTTCTTCCAAAATTTCAAATACAATTTTCCTTTCAAACTGTCAAAAATAACACGCATAAGAATAAACAGCTGTCAACAATGCACAATCCACCCGTTGGCTGACATCTGTGACATCGCATCATTGTACCACTTGTTCCTGTGTCTATCTATATATGTGTGTGTATAAATATGTATAACATAGTTATATATATGAATCACTTGCTGCATGGATCGGAAAGTGGAAGGGATTTCCTCCCCTCCAAATTAAAAGAACCTTTTATGAAACCAGGGTCTGTGGAACAAAGGAATTGTCGCAAGCGTGGGGAGCCTGGTGCATGCATTGGATCAAGTGCAGCTGGCAGGCTGGGGGAAGCACAAACAAACAAGCAGTTGGCTATGCTGACATTCCTCCTCTGATGTCACTGTTTTGTCTGCCTGTTTATATTTGGCTGTGTAATGCTCAGATCGCAGCAGTGACGGATCAGGAACATGTGCCCTCTGTAAGCACGACCAAAAGTCTAAATTTCCTGCTAATGCAGCCATGTCTTTAACATGACGTGCATTTGCACTATGTTTCTACAAAAGGGCTCCAATTGCTGTCTACTAGCTCACTACACGAAAAGGAAGAGCCTGCACTTTTCCTGCTTTCATGACACGTCTCAAGCGACATGCCGAGGTGATGGGGACATTGTCAGGTTTACCCCTAATACAATTACGTGTGTAAAATACCAATCAAGGTGCTAACGTCTTGGATCAACCATAAACTTAGAATCCACACCCACTGTCAGCAAGGAGAAATTTGTTAGACAGACTTGATGTTATCACTTCTTTCTCTCCTTCCTGCTTTTTTTTCAGAACATCCTCAAGGGTTACATATCAAAAGTGTATTTCATGGAACAGTCTTGTTTGAGGTCATTCCTACGTTAACGAAAGGGATAGCTACCCCACCGGTCCCGTATACTGTGAATTTATCCTGGTAAGGTTGACAGACTTTTGTACAAATTTCCCTGAGTAAAAAAGGTAATTCTGGCTTTTGCAGAGTCTGATACAACTTACTTTGAAGAGGAGCGGGCTGTGCTGGAAGATCTAATTCATCTCAGTCCCCATACTGCCACAGATCTGGAGATAAACCCAAAAGCAGCAGTGAGTACGAGCCTAAAGAGAGCAATTACAGTCGTCAAGGCACCATGGGCTCAGCACCTGCTGTTTCTTCACTCAGAAAAAGGGATCAAAAGTCAAGGAGCCAAGGAAGATTATATCATGCTGGATGCACCAAATCTTCAAAGCCTCGCTTTATCTGTAAGACAGCTGCAAGAAAATATATCAGTCGTTCTACCTGATCCTTTCCTTGGATGTTTTTGGAAAGCTGTCTTTGGACTGCCAGCTCAAAGTTTTTCTTCTATTTTGACAGGTCCTAACTGATGCTTCTCATGGGTCTTTCTCCCAGAACCACCTTTAGTCATTTTTAAACTTAATCTTTGAAATCTCTCTGTGAGTTTTGGAGCTTATAGCTCGATTTTGTTCCCATTTCCTACCTCCATTCAGGCCAGATGATGAACTATTTACTTCCAGCTTTAGGATATCCACCAAACCAAGGTTCTTCACCTGAAATACAACCTGTGGGGCCCAGGCCATGTGTTCCCTTCAGCCCAGCAGAAACCTGGCTCTTCCTCCTCACCTTTCTCTCCTAATCCTATGGGCCTGACTCTGGCTGTTTTCTTGGGATGACAATTCAGGTCTGCCTTCATTGCAGGAAAGTCTTGAGCTGCTTCTGGAGAGTGTTTTGTAGGGTACAGACCAAGCCAACGTGAGCTGTGGGCTTAGGCCTGGATCCAGACATAGAACCATAGAATCATAGAGGTTGGAAAAGACCTCAAGGATCATCAAGTCCAACCATCAACCCAAGCCCACCCAACCCACTAACCCATGTCCCCAAGCACCACATCCACACGTTTCTTGACCCCCTCCAGGGATGGTGACTCCACCACTGCCCTGGGCATATTCCAGACTTTACTGACTTTTAATCCCTTTAAAACAGGCACAGAAAAGTAAATCATTGTGTCATCTACTACAGGATTCTGTATCTGAAACTTGGAAAAATAAAAAAATATCTAGTGGAAAGAATCAACAGCGAGAAAAGCTGAGCTTGTTTGATCTTCTTCAAAAGCTGCAGGAATCTATCAGTGAACTCAGGGCTTATAAAGTTTCAGAAGGAAGCAAAAGGGAATCTGTCTCTCTCATAAATATGAACAGGAAAAGCAATTCACCTTCACACCCAAAAGATATTGGTTTGATTTTTTTTTTCCTCAGGCCCTATATGATATAAGATATTATTCTAGGGTTATTTTTAAATATGACCTGCTTGAAGGCAATGTGCTCAGTCCCTGGGTGGGAAATATGCTTCATTTAAGTCAACAGCAATCTGTACTGCTGATTAAAAAGCAAGTGCTGATGGGCTTCCCAGGGAGCCCCATCCATCCTGCCTTAGCTAAGGGTGGGTAGAGAAAAGGGTGGTGGGAGGAGGGGAAGGACGGTGTCCAGTGCTCCACGAAACACTGAACAACAACAGCAACAAAAAGAATGAATTATCTGTACTTAAAAGCTCTATCAGTGTGGGAAACTGGCTCCGAGAAGAGAATTTCAAATTGTTTGATGATTGCATATCCTGGGATTTGAAATGAACTCTGTCACCACTGCCAGCTTCATAAAAGAATGAAGTCTCCAGCAAGGCACAGATGGTATTTCTGAATGAACAGATGATTATGCCAAGAGAATATTATGCTTGGAAACACATTTTATTGATATATGAGTAAAGCCGTTAGAAGAACAGCCATGGAAAAGAGAACCTAGCTCTTTACCGAACACCTGAATGCCGTAAGGAATTAGATAACCGAAAGGTTATCTAGTGCATCCATCAGTCCTGCTGACTGGTAACTAATTGGTAAACTATCCAGAAGTCCTGAAGATTAAAAAGGTGTTATAATTAACGAGAACCACAAGGAGATGTGTGTGCAGCAATCAGAAAGTGATCTGTATTTGCTTAAACTGAAAAGAGATTAGGCACGAGCTGCTGGATTTCCTAACAGCACCAGCACGGGGAGCTTTGAAGAGGGGCCAAATTTCACATGGACTCTGAGTATAAATCAAGTTCAGCGAAGCAAAAAAAAAGACATGCTCAATGATGTTTACAGACTCACAAGCTCAAACATATGCCCCTCGTTGTGCTAGAAGTTAATGGGTTTACAGTGGTTAAGTGCATTGACTCAATGAACGGAGCTACTCCTGACTGCGCCCGTGTCACCCGCAGCCCCGGTGGGCTCCCTGACCCGTGGCCAGTGACAATGCTGTGACTGGAAACCAGGATCCCATTGGCCAAGAGGCCAGAAAAGAGGTGCATGACCTTTGCATCACCGGGTTTGAAAATGTTGACTTTGTACTCGACTATTGCTAAGTGAAGGCTGGAAACAACAGATGTAGATACACTGGTTTTGAACACAAAGCAGTTCCTCTGAGGTCAGTCAGCTCTTTCTGGTGACTTCAAAATAGTTTCTGTAAGGGAAGAGATGAATCACACGAGATTTTTCTCAGGGGTGAAAGATATCCAGCAGTATGTGTTGCAGGGCCACATCATCGGTGCCAGCCTCACTTTTTCCGTACCTTTTCCTGAGCACACAGGGCAAGCCTGGGAGGCAGATGATCCTGGTGAAACAGTACAATCTCTGCAGCTTGAAGAAAACTGTGCTCATCATCACCAAGACAGTAAAAATAAGACATATCCCTCAGACAACATTTATCCTGGTGCCAGTGATGAAGATATATGAGGGATTACCTAAGCTATTTCAAAACTACTTGTGTTTAGTTACAGAATTATTTATGAAATTAGGAATAACCAGGAGATTTGGATTATGCTGGGGGAGAAAAAAAAGAGAAGAAAAAAAATTAAACATACTCTTTTATGTTTCTTATCCAACGTGAGAAAAATGAAAATTTTAGTAAGAGAACAATTAGAAGGAAAAGAAGAAATTACAGGAAACTCTTCCTCCCACATGCTCTCCTGCTGCTGTAATTAAGGTTTTTGTGTTATTAAATGGAACCCACGGGCCCAGTTCCAAATCAATTTTTGCACTGGTGCAAGTTGACTTTGATGCCAATAAAGTCACATTAGTGCAAAGCAGTGAGACACCATCCGCAAACCCCTTTGGTATGTGTGAGATGAATAGATCAGCTTCTCAGCAGATTGCTGTGAATTCCTCCCGACAGAGCATGTCTCGGGCTTTCAAGAACCATTCATCAAAAGGAACACCGAATTGTCCTCAGTTCTGCAGCAATCACTCCAGGAAGCAGGCGCTAAAGGATTTAAAGATCAGATGCAATTGCACTGTGAGCCATTGTCAGCTCCAAGTACAGTGCCCGTCGGTCTATGCACAGCATCAGTTGGGACTTCATCGTGCCTTTTCCTTGCTGCTTTGTGATGCCAGAGGTGTATCTCTTTATGTATTCCTTTAGAAAATATTCTTCTCTTAGTGGGGGAAAGAGGGTGTGTAAATTACATTTTAAATATCCAGAATTATTCTGTTTCTCCATTTCTTATCGTACTTCTGTGACTCTGCCATTCTGAACCGAGAAGGGGCCAGCAGAAGGTAAGAAAAAGGAGATCGGCATTATGTAAAAAAAAATACATCCTAGCTTTCTAAATAGAACCTTTTAATGAATGACCCAGGAACCTATTTGGTAAAAGGCTGTAAGAGTTCAGCTAAAGAGGTTCTGTATAACGCGGGTGAAATACGAGGATTACCATTTGTGGTTTTGGAACACCTTCCACTGAACAGTGTCAGTGCAATACACAGACCTGTACCCAGGAGGCATCCCAGCAGCCGAGCGATGCAGCCAGAGCTGCCTCGTGGGCTACGTCTCCTGCTCGTGTGGGATGAAGGCACGCAGAGCAGGGGAAGGTGAGTGGTGAAACTCAAGGAGCAACCAGCAATATTCTTACGGGGGATTTTCATGAAGTCAGAACAGGATTTTCTAAGTGGCTGACATTTCAATATTTAAAGGTCCCACAGCAGACACAGTGTGTGGGAAATCCATCATGAGCCCTCAGAAACACTGAAGCCTGTAAATATCTGGAGGGCACCGGTCATGTTTACTGGCTGTCTAGGGAACAGGAGGCAGCTGCTAGTTTCCCCCAGGTCCCCCTAAGCTCATGGGTACTGACAGCTCACACCACACCAATAAATACGGGTTTTTTGTTCTGTCTTCAAGCAAATCTTTCACAGCTTTTATTGAATGTTAACAGCGAAAGGCTGTATGGAGCCTGATTCATCGGTAAATTATCTAAATTAGAAAAAAAAGTACTTCAGGAATAACAATAGTGAAACTAAAGTAAGTAAAAGAAAGGCTTGCCTCAACCTTTAGAAAAGTTAGTAAATACAATACAAGGGGAGAAATGGCAGTTGAATTTTGAGGTCCTTCTTAAACCAATAATAGAAATAGAACAACCTCCGTGGCCTCACTTATTTTTCCCTACAGGAGACAAACTAGATCTTTGGCAGGAGATAATTATCTTATCTTCATTGCTTTCCTGTTCAATTTGTAAAATAAATAAACAACTTTATTTTGGCTCAGAATTCTCTGATTCTCTCCCTGGTTGGTATCTGTTGTGTTACCTTATAATCAGCTGTGGATGAGCAATTAATGAGGACCGTGATGAACTCAGCGCATTGAAATGAACTGTCTGGGGAACAACCCTGACACAAGCGATGCTCTCCAGCCATCGATTGCTGCGTCTGTGATCTCCGTGGAGTGACCAGATATTTTTTAGAAGAAGCAACTAAAAAGATCAGTTCTGTGAACTGACGACAGATCCGTAGCGAGCCCCGTGGCTGGCTCAAGGGCACGCTTACTAATTAGTCTGACGAAGCTTTTAGCATTGTTAGTGCTGTTATTGAAGATGAGAGGCATTCATCATCGAGCCAGATGACCTGTTCCTGTTAAAGAGCTACAAATGACTAATGCACATTCCCAAGCAGAAGAGACAAAGAAAGATGACACAGTAACTACACAAAGACAGAAAAGGAAAATTATGTTTGGATGTGAAGCAGGACAGAAATATTCACATTCTAGCAGCCGGGATTTTTAAAGTAACTTCGAATAATTATTTGGCTGCTTCCGATGCCTAAGTGCACAGAAAGTGAACATGAAAGAAGAACTGGAGGTGAGATCCTGATCTCTCTAAGTTAGCATTTTAGCCCAAATGTGTTTCCAGACTCTAAATAACGATCTGTGGTTATTAACCGTGCTGTTCATCTTTCCTCTAAAAATTGCAAGTACTTGCAAATCAAAGATATTATCTGATGAACGCGAAGCTTGCCAGATTGGATTATGACATTTATCTGAGCTACAGTTAACAGTGCTGGGAGGAACAGTGAAAGGTCATCCAATCCATCTTTCTATCCACTGGCCCATTTATTCTAGTACCTCGCCTGTGGAAGCTGTCCTAACTAATTCCTGATTTTACTAGTTTGTAAGAAAATGGAAGAAAAAAAATTCTACCAGTCTTTTCATTTGAGAACTGTGATTATTTCTACTCCTATCTCTTTACATAAGCAGAATTAATTGTGTCCTTAACTAAAATCTGTCGTAAGGGAAATTGTGCGAGCAAAGAAGCTTATACACTTTATTCCAGCTACAGAAAATAGAGGGTTTCCAGATCAAGGTAGTCAAGATCTTACAAGGATCAAGAGGGGCCAAAGTAAAGATAAATATTTCATAAACACTTTAAAATATTGCTTCTTAGTCTGGGCATGACAGGGAGGGTGGGAGGGTGGTGGCTGGTTGTACCAAGCAGGGGAACTAATTGCATAGAACAACATAGTGATTGTAAAAACCCTGCCTCTAGTCATTTAGATTTTTCACTTCCTGCATCATTTAAAACATGTCACAGTGAGGCTACTAAATAGGAATACACCCTTAAAGCATGACCGAAAATAAAGGATTCAGCTCTCTTTGAGGTTTGCTGAACTCCTGCAGTGTTCCTGCTTAGACTTGGGCAGGATTCAGATGTCCAGACGTATGCCTGCACTGTCATTTGAGATTCCCGTGGTATCTCATCTGTCTTGTGTCTACATTTTGTTTCATTATAGTGTGTAAACTAACTGTGATTCCACAGCAGGCTGCCAGCACCTTCCACCCTTTATTGCAGCAGATTTCAGCACCTGACCCTCCCTGTACAACAGGGCTTTCTAGGAACTTTTTTCCAGCTGTTGAAGTATACCTGTAGCCTGAGAGGCTTTGAAGACATACGTATGTTAGGTGATCCTTGTAATTTTTTTACTTACCTCTATATCTTTTCATAATTGTCAGTGAATAACTGATTAAGGCAGACATGTATCAAGCAAAGTGGCATTCTTCCTTAAATCATGAACTATCTCCAGACTGCTGTAAATGAAACTGTGTAGACATATGCATTGGTTTAGACCATTAATGTATAGAGAAGGTCTCTCTTCAACTCTAGGAATTAGCTTCGTGCCTTTATTCATCTTAAGAGTGAGAACACACACCTTTATTCCTGCAGGTTTGTTTTTAAGTTTTTGTCTGCTGCACGCACAAAGCAAGATTCTGTTTTCCTTGTGCTTGTTCCTGCTCTTAAATCTCTACGTATGTGTTCCCCCAAGCAAATCCTCTCTAAACAGCGTGCCAGCTCCGGAGGTACCCTAAGGAATAAATGCAGTTACGCTCACAAGGTGAGACTGGACTGCTGCCAGCCTGTGACATGTAATGCACGCTGACCCCAGCTGACAGATATGAAGAGGGCTACAGCCTCTTATTTTTCCTGTCCTCTGCTGCTAATATTTCCTGTTCCTCTTTCTTCCCGTGGTGCTTCAGATTTACGCAACCCCCAACTGAAATTCTCACCTCACACAGGTTGCCAGCATTGATATGCTTGTGTCCAAAAAGACTCAATAAACCCCGTAAATGTGGGATGTTAACACCATGTCATCTGGAGTAGAGATTTCTGCTCGGGTGGATTACCTTTGCCTTTGGTTTATTGCCTCCGCAATGCCAGGTAGGTGCTCCTCTATAAACTGGGTGTTGGTGCCCGAGTTCACTCTGTCGGAGAGGTCTGCTCTCAGAAGGGCGATGTACAACTAGTTCTCTGTTTCACTGAAAAATAATGTTTTACCCAAACAAGTCAGCTTCTGAGAGCATGGTTAAATTAATCAAAAGGAGACAAAACGAGTCACATTTTCCTTCTGTATATCTACATATTTCCATAGTTTTCCTTTCAAAACATGGTGGAAGCTGTGTCAGGCTCAGTGTGGGTTAAGCGGCACAGAACCGTGGCTATTCTAGCCTTCACTGAACCCTGCTCTACAGGCACGTTCTGCCACCTGAAGCACCAGTATGAAGATTGGTTCCAATAACAGTGACAGCTTGGTACGTCTTCTGCACTTTGTGCACCATTTAATGTCCTCCAGCAAACTCTTCTTCCGTAAGTCTTCAAGTAAAGGAAGGAAGAGGCAGAAACATCGCCTTAGGATGGTCCCTGGCCTCTCTTCCTCCTCGTGTTTTTCAGTTGTTTCGGAGGGTGCCCTACCTCTGCTGCTCATTTCCAGTCTTAGGAACATCGCTAAGGTACCCAGATAAACAAAGAAAATAATTAAAAAAGGGAGAGACAGAAAGCTGGGAACTTTTGAATAAAGCTCTTGTTAGCATACAGGATGTCTTTCACAAACAGCTACGCCAATTTCTTCCCATAACATTTTGCTAAGGGAGTCCAAAGGGTCCACTTCTCTTTGTGTTCTGCTGTAAACGAGGAGTTCCTCCTCCACACGAAGCGATGCAGCTGGTACAGTTCAGTGCAGGATTAGTCCCAGGGACTTTTGTCTCAAAAAAAAACCCAGATGAAAATACAACTAACAGCTTAATTCCTTCCAGATTTTTTTTTTTTAATGTGAGCTGCCTAATACATCTGTGCTTTTTAGCTTTTTTTCTTTTCCAAGCTAGATACGCCATGTGGAAATGTAATGGGTTTTACAAGCTAGATGGAAGTAACACCCACAGCATCCACAGAACTCACAAAGGAAAAATGATGTGACAGTGGGTGGAACTGACGGAATCCAGAGGAGCCTGGAAATAACATGGGGCAGCTCTATAAGCGCTGGGGGGCACATCCTGTCCAGTCCTACGGATTTGTGCCTGACCCATTTGTTTAAGTGCTCTCTAAAGTGATCCTCCCCTGCTGAACCTATCTCATTGCCGCAGCCGGGGATATGGGAAATTTGTGGAACCCTGGGTTGGTAGGGAGACCCTAAGAGATGGTGTGTTATCATGCCTTTTGCTGTGAAATGGAACTAACAATACCGACCGTCTTTCCAAGAGTTGGGATGCACTTGCAAACGCTATGTGAGAATGACTTTTCATTATTGCTTTCAGTCGGTACGAGTCGAAACACCAGCAGAGTCAAAAATCTGCTTTTTCAGTGCCTTCAGTTGTCCTGTCTGAACCATATCATCAACACACTGAACACACCCGGAGGATCCTGGGGGGTATAACACACCAAGTGTAAGCATTTAACAAATCTCCTCCTCTACGCTTCACCCACGTTACTGGTGCACGTTGTTGTACAAACACAAAGTGGAGACAACATTTATGTTTTTGTACTTGGACACACTCCCACGAACATACTCCTTTCTCATTTTATTTTGAGAATAATTACTCTGAGGTGCCAGGCTTCCCACGAAACACAGACAGCTCTCGTTTTTAAATGAGGGTTCTTCAGAAATCAAAGAGCACAGGGTGCTGCCTGCGCCATCTCTGCGCGATGTACAGAGAGGGACGTTGTTCTGACGCGACACCACCCACAACAAGCAGAAAATACGGTGTGGCTGCTCGAGTAAAGCCCTCTGCTCGTCTCTTACTTCTTTTATTAGTGTGTGACGAGCAGTCCCCAGCATTAACGACCCAGTGAATCGTTCAGCTGCAAAAATTTTACAAATCCAGGCCAGAGCTTGTCAATGCATACTGTGCTGCCCAGAAAGGGAAAGGCTAATCAAAGCTGAAGTTTTGTGAACTCCATGACCACGAACATTAAAAGAGAGAGGAAAGTCAACATTCCTAAGAAAACTTGGAGTACGATGGATAGCCACCCCCTCTGCAGGTTTGAAGTGTAGATTTCTCTTGTTTAGCTAGAGGGCTCCTTCGATTAATATTTTATTTCACTGGAGAAGGCTGAGCAAGTTCTTTTGATCCTAAAATATCATAAATTATATACTCCTTTCAGGTGCTACGCCTTATTCGAGGGAAAAAAGGGGAAAATAAACACACCCTAGGACACACATGGTTATAGGGTGCAGGTTCACAATTTAGTAACTGTCCTTACTATAGAAATCCCCTAAGGATAATGGTCCACGTGGCAAAATACTTGTCATCATCTGCAGTGGTAACACAACGAAGGTAAAACTGAATCTATGTCCAAATGTCTGCTGAGGCTTAATCTAGTGAAGTGTTCCATCCAAGGAAACTTTTTCAGAGGTCAGGAAAACCTGTGTGATCAAATCTGTATGATCCAGATCAGCGACCTGAAATCACAGCCTAGGTCAGTCCCCTAGCAGAAGCATTTAACACACCGAAGCGGTTCACGGTCAGTCTCAGCTAAGCGGTTCTTCCTCTTACACATATCTATTGCAACACACTCAATCTTTTCACCCCCTAACCTAACTAGCAAGACACCACCTCTTACTTCTACTTCTCCCTACCTGCTGCCCTGCCCCTAGCGTAATAAGTAATTATCTGTACAAAGCAGAGCAGGCTGAAGGGGTAAAGGAGATGATGGTCCTCCCCTGCACGGCCAGATCTCTTGGGCTATGGGGCGCTGAGGCTCGAATGCTGCTTCTCAAAGTGATATAGCTAAACTTATCACTAGGAGAATAGGTGGAGTTAGATGGTAATTAAATTTAAAGCAGTTAAATAAGTGAGAACACTTTTCCCTATTTTGGGAAAACTCTTTTGGACTTTTGCAGTTTCAGCTGGAGCCATGGCTTGTTAGGCAGCGTTGCAGTAGCATTACAGACAAATGTAAAAAAAAAACCTAATAATAAATCCATGCATCTTCCTCCTTCCTCTCTGTTTTCTCGAGTCAAAAAAGCAAATCGAGAACATAAATCAAATGCTGCAGTACAACACGTGTGAGTTACATAAGGAATGGGTAAGAACAGCAGAAGATTCAGAACAAGCCGAAAGGACAGGTGTGAGGAGTTCCGAATAAATGATATAATTAAATGTATGTCTGAAGTGAACAAACGATTAGTGACTTGCAGAAGTCATTAATGAATGTTGAATATTTTTGTTAGAATTTTTGGAAACTGAGGAAAAAGTGTGTAAACATGTACTTTTAGGTGTTTGTGGTGAAAGAAAGGTTACTCTTTGTTTTTGAAGAAAGCTGCTTCAAAAGATTGTCATCCTGATCCTGTAATTCATAGCGACAGTGAATGCACAATGCTTAGAACAAGATCTCATAAACAATAAATCAAGTCGAGATGGAGCTTTACGCATGCTCAGAAGCACTGTGCTGTGCTAGAGCATCACTCAGCTCAGCTGCTGGGGCAACGTCACTCCATCCAGTGTCGTGCTGGCCCGTTGCGTACCACAGCAATACAAAGGTAAGAGCGATGCAGAACGAGAGCTGAAAATTCCTAATTCATGAAACAAGTGTAACCTAAGAGACAAGGATTTTGGGGGCGCGTAGCATGACTCTCTCAGTGGAGACCGTTTCCTCGTTGGCGTACTCCAGGCTCTGATTGCCGACAGGTAACAATAACTGTGGAGGCTTTCAGTTCAGCACTGGAGACTGCCACTTCAGAAAGCATTTGGGAATAACCTTTCCTCGCTTTGATCCTTCTCAATCCTTTCTATCTCCTTCTATTTGATCTGCCTTAGGCTTCTTTGTTTTTTTTTTTTCTCATGAGTGCTTAGGAACACATAAAGAGATGAATCAGCTGCAGAAAAAACTTCCACTCAACACTCGGTAGGTAACCCTGCCAGCTTCATAACGCTGGTCACTGGAGGTGATCCGATCCAGCCTATTCAAATCTAGAATGGAAAAGAGATTTCCTTCTGAATGGTGAGCTGCCTGACAAAGGAAGAAGGCCAAAGAAATAGAGCTTTATGGGGCAGCAATAGACCCATCCTCAGAAATGGCCATCAGACAATTTTATGTCTTGAGTAATTCCAGTGATGACGTATCAATATTGTCACTGGCACCATTGTCAGCACAAGGCATTGACACAACGCTGTAACTGGATTGCTGTCTGGATGTGGTGTCGGTCCCATGAGGTCAATGCAGAGGTCACATTTACTTCCACGCTGGCTGATCCAGGTTGTTAAAGAAGCACGAGCAAGCTCTTTAAATTGGATCCATCTCATCTAGCTTTAAAAATCTAGAAGTTAAGCGTAAGATCTACGCTCCATGTCTATGTTTCCAGTGTAACGAATGTCTCGGTGCATCTCCAGAGTGCGCTTCCTTTCATTCTGGACTCGGTGTCTGGCAGAGGTGGGGGAACCTGCCTGCTCTTCCCTTGACTACAGCAAAGCCTCCATCGCTGTCATGACTTGCTGCCGAAGTTTGAGATTACTAAAGCTGGATGATTTCTGTGGAATAAAATCCAATCCCAACAGCATCCCAGCCATGTCACTGTAACAGTACTCCTGTTCAGACAGTAGAAGAGGAAGACAAACAATTCTAATATTCTCTTTGGCTTAGTCAAATTACCGGAGATTAACAGGAACAATATGATGTGGCAGAGAGAAACAGTCAGTTTTAGAAAAGCAACAAATAGTAAGACTAATGTTATGGATTTTTTTTTTACTTACTAAGGTGAAGATCATCATCTCGTCTGTTTCTTGGCTGCTAGTGGTAACATCTACTTCAACTGACAATATTTGTGATGATATATAGCGTGGAGAGTTACAGCAGTACATCCTGCATCCACTACACTTGGTAAAGCTCTATCACACAAAGGGACGGTTGGTACTAGGTCAAGTTAGTAACGCTACATCAGTAGTATCTCTCTAATTAACAACTGGATGACTGCCAAGCTCTGCAAACGGAGTCAACACCAAGTGGATCTCTCCATCGCCCACCACTTATTTTATTAGCAGATAGAGCTGGCATAATCTGTCTCCCTGCAACCCTACAGGGATACAGGCCAAAGGAAAAAAGAAGGAAAGTCCAAACAGGGAGATTAGAGGTTTGCTTGCTACAGAAAAGCTTATCGATTTGTCTGCCAGACACACGACAAAGTAAAGTGCTGTGATCAAGAGGTGATGTATGAGGGACTTCTGTAGAGATTAAAGTATAAAGCTCTGAAATACAATTATTAATGCCTTGTATGTCCTTGGGGCAAGACTTTCCTTGGCTCTGAAATGAACATCAATTAAAGGACATGGAGGAGATCAATGGGAGGGGGTAAGGGAGTGGTTCAGCTTGGAGGTGTGAGATGGTGGGGACCACAATGCCAGGACCATCAGAGTCTGCTTTGCTTCCTCCATCCAACCCTAAGAGGGCAGAGCCAAGCAGTGGGCTAAGCACAGACAACAGAGCCTCTGCAGGGCTGGCAGCATCCAGAGCAAAGGGAGCTCTTTGTAAATGTTTGCTGCAGCTGGTTTAGCGACTAACAACAACTTTACGGTCTGGATCCAGAGCACTAGGCCAGAACATCTCCGTCATGGTGCTCTTGGAGGTTCTAAACTGTTTTGGAGGCACAATGATCGAAAAGTATAGGTCCCATAGCAAGGAAAAGCATGAAGGAAGGCTGAATCATTGTATGGATTATTTCCTCCATGTTCTAGTGTGTCTTTCATTTATATATATATATATCATGTACTGCGTTCTTTTTTACATTTTTATCAATAAAAATATTGATAAAACATGAACAAGGCAGAGAAAAGTGAATAATGTATTTTCTTCAACACGGGTATTTTTAACCTGTAAAACACACAGCCTGACCACCAGATGTGCTCAGCTTCAGCCACAACTTCTTCCCACTCCGTGTCCCCCAAAACAGACTGGTGTTAGTACTTCTTTAAAATCCCTGCTTTGTATTTTTCCTCTCAGTAGACATCCCTTTTTAATGGGCCTTTCTATTGGAAAAAAAAATCCATTAAGGCCTCTTCTCAATATTCTAGAAATTGATCCATAAATCTTTATTCTGATTTTTAGAACCGTGCGACGGCAAGCTAGAGGCTTTCAAGTACAACATTCTTCACCCGAGTCCCAAGGGATAAAAATGCCTAATACATGATCAACATCTAGTGCTATTTTTTCCAGTGTGCATCTGACTTTTGATCTAATCTGCAGAGAGAGCCAGCTCTTAGAAATGATGCAAGCTGACAACTGATGTCTAGCTTATTGACATTTAGAAGGGTAATAGTTTGCTGGCAGCTTGTGCAGAAGTTTCCGAAGCCTCTGTGCACATCACCCAAAGCTCTCACTGGAGGCCAGCCTTCAAATGTCACTGGGAGAACATAAACAGATGAAAGGTTATCCTAATTAATGCTGCATGGGATGGTCAAGACTATTTAAAAGAGGAAAATACAAAAGTAGTCAAAATAAAATTTTTGGTGGTTTTTTTTTAATTAGGAAACCAGGAATTTAAGACATATGTTTGTCTTTTTTCAAGTAAATTCCTTTAAACTTGTATTAATTCTCATTTTAAACAGCCTTTTCTAAGCTATTGAAGGCTCAGAATATTTTTCCTTCTGGAAAAGAAATTTCCATTTAGGAAATTCTTGGCAGTTGTTGCAGAAATATGTAAATTTTGGCATTATGGGGAGCAGCAGAAGAGGCTACATGAAAAGGCTGTGTGAAGGGTCGGGACAATGACAAGGAGAGGACCGACAGCCTCTCTCCTTGTTCACTGCTGTGTTGGATCCTTTCTCTTTGCTGAAATAAAGTCTTACTTCCTAACTTATCATAAATGCTTCTCCCTTTTTGATCCTCCAGCAAACTGAGTGAATGAAGCTGCTGTAGCGTTATTCTACGGGGTTCCGTACATGAGTCCTTCTGACTTTAAAATTCATCGTCTGCCCAACGATGGCCTGAACAACAGAGCAGCACTGAGGACAAAGATATTTGGCTGCTTTTCTCCTTGTGTCTGAACAACTCTACAGGGGGGAGTAAGAACACATCCTACGTCAACCTGTTGTCCTTTTCAATATGCCTTGCATCATGCAGAGCTATACGAATCACTATAAAGTCCCTGAGCTGCAAGACAAGAGCAATCTTTTCATGGCAATCTCTTCCCCTCTTCCCCAACACTGCTCCCAAGCGAGTTCCTCTAGCTCCGACCACACTCTCACCAAAGGGCTGCCGTTGCAAGAACTGAATTTTATTTGTAGGCAGATAACCAGCATGTTGACGGTTGGACTTGATGATCCTTGAGGTCTTTTCCAACCTGAATGATTCTGTGATTCTGTGTTGGTGTTAGCCCTGGACAGGCCATAGCAGAAAGGAAGTTCACGGGATAAGGAATAGCCACGACTGAACACACTGGCAGTTTTCACATCAGGGGAGTTTTGCTGTCAAGCCCCCAGCGCGAGTGACTGGTGCAGTACCCACATTTAGAAGAATTAGAAATCTATATCCATGTAGCTTTCCATTCATACACCATGATTAGATGAAAAATGGCAGTTAAAATAAGAAGCATGTCAGCAGCGCGTACACTAGTTAATTCCTCATCGCTACACCTCACCACGTGGCGAGCCATCAGGAAATTCTCTTTGATCTACAGCCACCTCCCCTGGGGACAGGGTGATGGTAGAACATCACTCTGTGTTGGGTACGAGCAGAGAATGCAAATATATGTACAGTTTCTGCTGGTATTTTAGCTCTTGAATACATTTCTCAGTGAATACCCTAAAACTGTCTGGAACAAATGACTTCAGAGGAGCAGAAGCCCAAACAACGATTCCTGAAATGACCTGAACAGCGGCTCTGAAGCCCACACGTTCTGTGTCAGAGCTCTAGCTCTGCACTTCAGTCTTCAATTAACTCTTTCAAACACATCCACAGAAAGGAACACACCATCCTTCCCATTCACAATGTGTTATACCACGAGCAAACGCGTCAATGCTGACTTCCCCCAGCCCCTCTGGAGGCTTCCTCCTCCAGAATTGTCACCCACCCCCTGCCCGATCCATTCACAGAATCACAGAATGTTAGGGATTGGAAGGGACCTCGAAAGATCATCTAGTCCAATCCCCCTACCAGACACAAACACCACACAAGATGCACAGACCCACTCTGCTGCTGGTTAGAGGGCACCAGCCTTGGCTCCTTAGCCTGCTGCTCGCTGAACCCGGCACCGCTTCCCTGCCTCTTCCCTCGGGAAAGCCTTCATCTCGCGGTCAGCCACCCGCAGCACCGAGGTGGGGAGTGCTCAGCAGCAGCAAGAGTGCCCTGCAGCTCTCTGCAGCCATCCCAGACCTTTCGGTTCTTCTCTCCATCTTCCTAAAACCTGCTTATTCACAAAACCCTTCCTCCCCTGTGAGGCTATCTGCGGGGTTAAGCAAGCACGAATAGCGCAGGTTTATAGCAGGAACGCTTTGGAGATATTAGAGCTTCAATCTGATCTCAGAACTTCGCCTTCCTGCCATAAACCCCACCTTTGTCCTCTGCCCCAAAACCCAGACCTCCTTCAGAGCCGACAGTTACATTTTTATGGACCTTTCTGTGTCTTGTTTTGGATCAGGGATTCACAGCCCTGATCCTGCCAAATATAGGTCTCCTGCCTACACAGCAAGAGAACATTTGGAGATTCGACATAAGAGTCAATATAGGAAGATGCTTAAAAAGGCTGAAATTACGACAGAAAAATAGTGCCAACAAAACCTGTCCATGGAACATGGTGTACTGGGCTCTGCTGGGTCAGACAGCCCGGAGCAAAGGTAAATTGCTCATCGATCAGTTTTTATTTCCCTTTAAAGACAGTGTAGGTATAACAGGAGGAATTCCGGACTGCCAGATAAACAGCCAACCTCACAACAAATGTAAGACAGCACCCCTGCACCTCTGATTTAGGAAAAAAAAGAAAAGAGCTGGAGAGGTTGTGTCACTGACAATCCAGAAACGAGTGCACAGCAGGCGTGCAGCACCACCTCTCTTTCACTTGCTTTTCTGTGTGTGTGCGTGTAGCTTCTTCCCAGAACTTGGTCCAAAAATATTTACAATTTGAAGAACAACCCAACTCCATCATTTTGGAATCCAGACTTTCTTTCTGCATTAATTATAAGAATAGTTTAGGCCCTGGCTCCAAACCTATTGATCCCAACTAAACGTTAAAAGCATCTGGATAAGCACAGAAAGATCCACTTCTAGATACATATTGCTCTTGTTTTTATGAAACACTTCAGAGAAAGTAAAGTCCTCCCTTCATCCCCTACCAAACTGGAATGACAACTATTTCATACATTATGTGAACATTTGCTGAAAGGCAGAAAGGTTCCTTTTTTTCAAAAAAAATACTCTTTTGGATGTAATTTCTCCTGTCAACTCAGAATGCATTAGAATGTGGAAGGGCAGTAGGTGGGTCTACAGTCCTATTAAGAAGCTAGGAATAAAAGGGATCACTGAAAGGGTGCAATAATGAATATGAACATCATCTGCATTTAATTTGGCGAGCTTAATACCCTAGTTAATGATTTAAATTATTTTCTTTTTCTTCAATGATATTTCTCAGGAAATATTTATACTGCACCTGCTAAAAGCTGCCACCTACACGACTTCCACTAAATGAATATTGTGAACGAAAATATTCTATTCTCTCAGAGAGGGTTAGTAACACAGCCTGTTATTAAGGCTGCCTGACGCTTTTTATTATAAGACTCTGCTTCCAATTGCTTATAACTTTGTTAGACTCTCACTGGTAGCCTGCCAGGTGCTACTTCAAGATGACATTCTTGGAACGTTTCATTCAGCACAGCTCAGTCAATTATGAAGCTAAGATAGGGAAAGAACATTGATTTCCTGCACGGAAAGTTTTATAGCAATATTGTTCTAGGGGTTGCTTTAAATGAAGGCTTAAGTTGGCATAAAGTCTTCCAGCACTTGAGCAGGTTTGCACACAGAGTGGATGGAGTCAGTCTGATGTTACTGGTTCCATGGTCCAGCAGCGACAGGTAATTCCTTCAAACTGTCTGTGCTTCTGCAAAAGACTGGGCTGTCAGACAGGAAAACGCGTGGTCTGCAATATAATATTTTTTTTCAGCAAGGGTATTTTTTTTGTCCCCCAAGACCATTTTCCCTGTTACCGCTGTACAGCGAGCTGCCTCTCTCCGTGCGGGTGAGATGAGAGTGCTCCAGATGGACCGAGGGAGCCGTGCCTCCTGCAGCCACAGCAGGTGTTTGGTTTCCAGACGTGTTCCTCTCCTCTGTGACACCATGGGGTTCTGGCCTGACATTTCTAGCTGAGAAGTGCAAGCATCATTGCTAAGCAACCCAAATTCACCACACAAACACTTGCATATGGACCTGGTCAACAGGAAAATATTGTGGCGAGCTTTGATGGTACAAATCCACGGACTGCACCTGCTCAGATGGTCCTTGGTGCCTCCATCACTAGCCAGCCCACCCTGGACTTTTGGAGTAGGTACGTGGGCTACATGGGGAGGAGGGAAGAGCAAGGAAGGCTTGTCACTGGCTTCACGGTGAGGACATCTGCTTCGTCTCCTTCCTACACATCAGTACCTGGCAGGGACCCAGCTGAGGCACAACGGCCCCGCACAAACGAGCCCCCCAGCCTTTCACATCCCCTGTTCCTGCCTGCGAGCACTTGCAGAGGTGGAGTGCAGCCTCCTCTGGTGACCTGTTGTGCTGTTCGGAAACAACCAGGTGGAGTCATTCTTCAGGGCTTTGGTGACATAGTCAGAGAAGATCCTCATGGCATCTCCTGCCTTTCATAATCTTCATGTCAAGCCTCTTGCAGCCCCAGGTTGGCTCTATGAGCTCTTTGGTTTCAGACTACACCAGGAAGGCCAGGAGACGGGGGCCAGCAACCCACCTACCCATGTTTTGGGGGTGTGGAGGGGGTTACTTTGGAGCAGTCTCATCTGGTCCCATCAAAGCACCACCCACACAAGCCTTCAGGAAGGTGAACCTCTAGTAGCAGGTTCTAGAACTTTTTAGATATCCATGAGCAAAAGTGATAGGACACCTAGTACAGAACAGGCTCTTTTTTAAAAGCGTTCTTCACCCTTGACTGTCCCTGACAGAGCCATCAGAACGACCCTGGCTGTCCTGACATCTCTTATCATCAGTGATAAATACAGCACACTGGGATGGGCGCAGTGCTCTGCCTGCCCCTGTGTACTGGCCAGCTCTGTAGAAGATGTCTTGTTCCTTAGAGGAGTTTCCACCACAGCAGATGAGCACCAAACAAGACGAAAGAGTGCTCAGGCATTGGAACAGGCTGCCCAGGGCAGTGGTGGAGTCATCGTCCCTGGAGGGGGTCAAGAAAAGTGCAGATGTGGTGCTTGGGGACATGGGTTAGTGGGTTGGGTGGGGCTGGGTTGACGGTTGGACTTGATGATCCTTGAGGTCTTTTCCAACTTCTATGATTCTGCGATTCTGTGATTCTATCACAGATCCTCCCAAAGCAATGGCAATTGCCTATATATAGTACTTCCATACTGTATGGAAGACAAACTACCCTGTGGTGAAGGCGTGGGGGTGGGAGGGTCTGAGGAGGATGGTGTGTGCGGGGAGCTGGAGGTGAGGAGAGCTCATGAACATCATGCGTTGCCCATACCTCACACCCCAGCCTGTACTGAGCTGTGCTTCTGAAGTACGCTCACCGTCGGGCTGACCCCAGGATGCACGTGCGACCGTACGGATGCTGCGCTGTCCCGCCCCATGGCCATGCCCACCTCCCACTGCTGCTGGTGGGGCAGGGGCAGCATGAGGTGGGGTGTTCTGCGTGCGGACAAAAGCCATGCCTGTGTCTCTAGGGATGCATCACTGCGTGCATTGCCAGGGGCTGCTGGCTGCATTATTACAACAATAAGCTGTAAGGCTGGCCGTGTCCCTGGCTGGTGGAGAGGCAAGGAGGTGTGTGGGCAGCCACTGCCGTCTGTGGCATCTGCCGTGGGACACCATGGCACCTGGACAAACGCTGTCAGCATCAGGAAGGGCTTGTCCCACTAAGGTCAGCCAAAAGCTGGTGCACAGGCAGGGGAGGAGGAAGAGGAGCTGCAGCACGGGTGCAGTTCTGTGGAGCAGATCGGGGCAGGAGCCTTGGTGGGATGGGTGCTGATGGTCCTGCATGTGCAACGTTCCTGACAGCAGGGGACCTCCTTGGGGCCCCTCTGGCTCACCTGAGGGACCTTCTGATGTTGTCCCAGGAGAGCAGCAAAGGCAGGGCGCCACAGGTGACCTTTCCTGCTCAGGTTAGGGTTAGAGTCCTCTCAGCTGCGGCTTAATGAAAATTACTTGGGGATCACTGGTGAACAGGGAGGGGGCTTAAGGAGTTGTTCTTGGGACTGGTCCGAGACGAAAAACTGGGGGAAGAGGGTCCTTAAGGACATATCGGAGCTATTTTTAAAATAAAAAACTGAAAGATTATGGATGAAAGCAACGAAACTGCAACAGCAGGAGAGAGGTTGCACCTATATGTTCTGAAAACTGGATACTGAATGCTTTTTGAACTATGGCAGGGCTGCTTATTAGGCAAGATCCTCAGGTCCATCCGTGCTCCTGAACAACAGCATGCACAGAAAAGCGTGTGTGATTATGTTGCTGTATGGCTGTGGATTGCTGCCAGTGTTGAGTTAATGATAGAGTTAACGATAGGATCAGTGATGGATGAGAGAATACCGGTGCTGGGGAGAATTTCTGCAATGTGAACTCATGGGCTGTATCTGCTTTTTTTTTTTCCCCCAACCTTGCACATAGGTAGTATGTGTCAGTAACTTTTTTATGGCTAGAAAATGAGATTCTAGGACAAAACCTAGTGTCTGATAACTCCTGTGATCAAACGTATTCACCTGTGCTAGACTGATATAAAATGAAGTTTTCACGTTGGGCTTGCTGGCATTGTGTGTGGTGGGGTCAGGTACGGGATGAGTGTGCCCTGAAGCAGTGTGTAAACCAATCCTCACCGTGAGACACATTAACTGCCCCGAGGTGGCACAAGTTAATGCCAGCAACCAAAGGGAAGACTGTCCACAGGCAGAAAGAGCTGATCCCCGTGAAAAGCCCAAACTGTGTGGTGTCACCATCTTCCAGGAGCACAGAGCACCGGCGAGCAGCGGCTGTGCCCACCTGCCCACCTGCCCGGCCCCTCTTTTCTTGCTTGGGGTAGTGCTAGAACACAGGTAACTTCAGTGTGCAAAGAGCTCAGAGAACGTGAGGTTGCCAAGCCTTTTTGGTGGGAAATGTGCACTTTAGGGGCACTGCCAAGCTATGAAAGGATGAGAGAGTGTGCTGAGACTGGAGAAACCGCAGTATGGGGGAAGCAGTGCAAAGTCACTTTAAAAGCCTCTATTTCCATGTTGCTCCTTAAAGCCACGGATTCTTCTGTTTTTCTCCATGCCGAAGAAAAAGTTATTCAAAAGATTCTTAAACCAATCTAATTACCTAATCACTGTTACTTTTAATTTCTTCTCTTTCTCTTTCTACAGCCTATTCTAATTTGATTTCTGCAGGACGTTTTACACACTGCTTCCAGCTCTCTTCCTTTTATTATATGCATGTCCAGTGCAGAAAACAAATTTGTTCAAAGTCCAGCTGTCCTGTCACACCGAGGGCTATTTGTTACACAGACACCCCCGGTCAGATGCGCTTAATGACAACCCTGTCGTATGGCTGGTCCCTAAAGTGCTCTCAGAACCACAGTGCTGTGCTCAGGTTCAAACCAGCTTAATTACGTGAAGCAATGAACATGCATTAGGTGGGACTGTAAGTGCAAGCCCAAGTTGGAAACTAATTGTTTAATAGGTCTCCACAATCTCTTATTAGAGGAACCAACAGATGTTAAAAGAGCCCTATACCCGGTATTGATTTGTTTTCCAGCTGGTTCTTACTTAACTGTGGCTCTGATACATCAGTGAGTCACCAATATATTATTTATGAAAGCAGGATGCATTTAAGTTATATTTAGAATGCAACCGTATCTAACTAGAAATATAATATTTGGCAGCTCGTGCAGGGAATACAGAGCGGAGCAATTACTGCTGATGGGTCTTGTTTTCACAAGGTGAAAAAGAGGGTAGTCTTTGATATGCTTGTATAGAGAGTGTAAAATACCGCCAGAGTGAAGAGGACATCACTTTATCTGCACGGGTGTTTGTGACGACAGAAAGCACCCACATTGGACTGGGACCGACTTGTCTCTGGCTAGCAGCAGGGGCTCAGTCCTAAACCTAAGGTCCAGTCCTGGGCTGGTCCCTGGGGCTGTGCTCCCTCCCAGCTCCTCCTGCCCTGCAGGCACCAGCACAGCAGAGAAGCTGGAAAGTCCCTGACTGTCCCGGCAGCAGGGCAACCTTCTAGAAAGGCACAAGATGAAAGGTTCAGTGAGAGAAAATCGGTCCAAAGCGCATTCCTATGCACCAGGCTGAGGGTGAAGAAGGAAGAGCTGGTTGGCTCTTCATCATTGTTAGGGATGAAATAAAACCTGGGAGAGCAGCAGCCTTGCAGAAAACATTTCTATAACGTAAAAGCTCTAGAGGTGCTCAGCAATGCGACTGTGTTCTTCTGTACTTGAACCCTACAGAGCAGGCAAGGATTATTCCACATCGGGGGTAATATTTCTGCCTTCAAGCTTCATCTTCTTGCTTAGAGGAGTGTAAGTCTGAATGAATGAGATCTGGTTTGGCCCGTGCTGTACAGGGGCAGCTCAAAGGCATCTTTCCTTCTAAGAGATTACCTCTGACAAGATTCAAGAAGGAACGACTCTTCATTATCATCAGAGCCTGGTTCCCCTGTGCATTTCTGTTAAAATTCTCTCTCAGCAGTATCATGCTTATTTGAAGTTTGTGTTTTGGAGGATTAAATATATATTCTCTTGGCATGTGTCAAGTAATTTCTGTAACTGAAAAGAAAAAACATAAAGCTTTATGCAGGTTTCAGAGCAGACAGTTACAGGAAATTACCAGTATCTCGTAAATTCCAGTATGAATTATTCACTAACATGATACCTTTGTAAACTAACTTTAAATACTGCTTCCACTGATCAGGATAGTTTAAAATTAGTCTCACAAGAGTAAAATTTGTTATTCATTCAACAGGTCACTAAAGATATGAGAGATGGTTATTTACGGGATTGTAATTCTCTAAAGCTGTGCCTTCAATAATTAAAAGTCAGGCTGTAGAGCTATCTGTTCGTGTGTGTCACTACCCCGCGTTTTACATCACTGTAGATCACGTTGTTTTCAGTTTGCACTGTTTGCCAAACTTTCGCTCTGTCCTGACACGATATACTAAGA
>WKFP01013799.1:55018-75918 GCA_011057875.1 Pterocles orientalis | reverse complement strand
TTTACATTCTTTGGTAGTAGCCATGTCAGCGGTGCAATCCAGTCTTTCCTTTTTTTTTTTGTCCAGACAGAAGTGTGCCGGTATTCTGCCTGTTATTCCCAAGGTGAAATGATGAAATCTTGAGGGAACATCTGACCAGGTTGTCAGATTCCTTCCTTTTCATTAATGTATCGGCAAAGTGTGCAATGCAGGAATGTTTCGTGGTCCCTTTAGTGCCTTCCTTTTGCTGGGTGCTAACTAAAATGCAACTTCAACTACCTACCTTGACCAGCTATTTTCGGGCAGCCTACGTGTTGTTATATAACAGCACATAAGCTAGAGATGTAGATCTTGGCTTGGCTAAAATAATTTTCTCCAGTGGCTCGAAATTAAATTTTGCACTTATTCTTACATCAGTTTGGAAGCAGTTTACCTTTTGGCTCACTGCATCTTTGCTTTTTTTCTGAATGCAATATTTAAGAAACAACATTCCCCTTTTATTTTTAAATTGTGTTTAGTTTGTGGTGTGGTTTTTTTTTTTTTTTTTTTAATGTTGGGACCAGTTTTCTAGGTGGTTAAAAAACCATAGTTCCTAAAACTGACTGAAAATTCATAAGGTTCTGTCAAACACTGACGTGTCTTCCTTTTAAGACTAATTCTCCTTAGAACAGCATCTGTGAGTTATTGTTAGCTTCAGCAAGTTTTTTTATAAAGGCTATAGAAGACTGTAATTTATTTAATTTTTATTTTTAATAATGGGTTTTGCTTTAATAAATCCACCTGGAAATTGCATGGAAATAAAGTTTTTTACTAGTTCCAAAGAAAACTTGCAGCTGCATTTTTTTTTCCCCAGGGTATATTGCCTGCTGGCTACCGGAGGCCCTTCTTGTCAAGATGATCGTACCTTGACTGCTGCTAGTTTTGACAGCAGTGGGATGCATGATTTCTGTGAAATCATAGGTGGCCTCAGCATGCTTCTAGTCTCCATACTGACTTACAGAGGCAACCGATGGCTCAGGGACACCAGTGCCTGCCCCAGCCTGGCTGGGTTCACTGCCAGAGACCTCACCTCACCTTCTCTGGTCAACAGCCATATGACCGTCTGGAGATTACTGAGAGCAACCAAGGGGCCATATTAGATTAAATATTGATCCCAAAGTAGTGTGCTGCACTTCTCCCTTTTGTTTTTAATAGCAGCACTAATAGCCCTCTGCTGTTACCGCTGCTCTCCGACAGATGCTTCCGGCAGCTTCCTGGTGCAGAGTGCTGCATACACACACTTCTTCCCACATTAAAGATCTCATATTCTCTATTTATTTTGGGTTTTATTTTGCATGTATGCCCTACAATAATTAAATAATAGAAAAGTTGTGATTTTCTATTTTACAGGGGCATGACTTCAGTAATGCTGAAGAAGGCAGGAACTGGTCTATGATTTATTTTATTATTGAAGAGTACTAAGAAAATCTTTCTGAAGCATTTAATACATTTACATAGTCATATAAGCCTGTGATTGTGTTCATAACATGTTGCTCAACTATTGGTGTCTTTGAAAATGAAGCAAATTAATCTCAGGTATACAAATCTGCACAAAGTGTGAAAGTAACCCATGAGCTGGATAAGTTTCCTACGTACTACTGAGTACAGCACATGCACAAACTTAAAACGTTCACCTCCAAGCCCCCAAATGCCTGGCAGAACTCTCAGTTAAAGAAATCAGGGATGGATGTTTAAATTCCAATGTCTAAGGAAAAAAAAAAGAAAAACTTCAAGGCCCACAGAGGGCAGTAAAAAGCAGATTAATACAGACTGACTGGGAAAAAAAAAACATTGATTATAGTGAAGAAAGTGTCTGTTAAATGCTGGAAATGTTGAACTTTGAGTAAAAACACATTCTGTATTCTTCCTAGGTTAGCATATAAGGTTATTTTCCTTTCACATTAATAAGGAATTAATACGAAACTCATAGTTCGAAATTCAGCTATATTTTGAGTTGTTTCTCTTGAAAATTCTATTTCTTACATCCCAAACCCTTTTTAAAGAAGGAATGTAGACTCATCCACCAGGCAACCCTTTCACTGCTGTCAGTGCACTTTCTGTGTAGCAATAGCAGGATGAACCCCCTCCGCTGAGCTCTGATCAAACTCCTCTAGCAGGAGGGTGCAGAAAATATATCATTTGTCGTTTGTTTCCCTCTCATGGACCAAAAATTTCTGCTCAGTCTTCCACTGACACAGACAGACCCGTTGGCAGCAAAAATGGCTGTTTGCCACGGTCAGGGAAGAAGAAGGAAGGATACTAGAAAGATAATGGATTTCAGCAGGATGGATATCCAAGGGTTTCAAACCACTCACGTCCACTGGCCATTTCTTCTGGAGGGTATGGTAGCAGAGCCCTGGCCATTTCTTCTGGAGGGTATGGTAGCAGAGCCCCTCGCATGGTAAACGGAGCGGACACTCAATGGTAACAGTCACCAGTTGTCAAGGACTGTGGGATGTGGTTAGACTCATCTGTAGAAATGTCCCTAGCAAGATATCTATTACGTATTCAGGACTTGTACGGAAGACAGGATTTTGGCCATTGTGAATTCCAGTGCAGAGCAAGCTGTTTATACCAAACCTCCCAAGGCTTCTGCCAGTCATGCTGAATGAATATTAATAGTGAAACTGGGATTTTTTATATAACATCCTGGTTTATCAAACGTAAAGAGGCTTTTTGCTGCATTACCCTTAAATTTTACAGAACACAGCAGCACACCATTAGCTATGTCTAGAGTGAACAGAGATCACACTTGTGTTCGAAAGCATGGATTTGATCCATCCTGGGGATCACACGTAGTATAATTTGCAACAGCTGAATTTATCACAGGTATTTGCTAGTCCAATATACTGTTTCCAGCAGTGATGGAAGGAGATGCTCTTTGGAGACAGTGTATAAGCCTGAACTTTGGCTTTTGCCCACTCTTTTTTGAACCTGCTGATGAGGTCTGTCTCCAGAACCTCGTGGGGTGATACTTTCCAGAAGACTACTACCCACTGTGTCTAGGTGAGGGCAGTGCAAAGTAGTTCCTCTCATCTGTTTTACACTTCTAATAGTTTCACTGAGTTTACACAGTACTGTGGAATTTGGTGAACAATCATTCCCATCCAATTTTTGTCTTACCTACTGCTTTTATGATTTGGTAAACCACAGCCATGTGCCCCCTCATGCTTCTGAGCTGCTTGCTCAGGTCAGCTGCCTTCCTCTACCTTTTCTAGAGCTGCCCTTCGGGGTTGCAGATGAAGCCCAGTCTTTGCCCCCATGAAGCCTAGTGCTTCATTGGCTGCTGCTGAACATTGAACTGAGAACTTCAGAGACTGGTCAAGAGTTCTACTGAGCTGTACCTGACAACTCAGAGCTCAGTTTGTGTAAGCACAATTTAGATTATTTTCTCTAAATGTACTATCATACACTGTGGTCTTGTGCCTCCTGCTCTTTCCCCTTCACTTCAGGGACTCTGTGTAGTAGTCTCAGTTACTCCATACGGGAATCCCACATTTCTCCATCCCCTATGTCTTATTTTCTTGCTCTAACAACTTCCTTTGCTTTCTTTTCTCATTACCTCCAAAGGCAGTCTCTACAACAGGGACACTAATGTGCCCAACATTCCTGCTCCCATATGCCAGCATGCCCTGCTCTGCTCCCCAAACCACCATCCCGCTGTAATCCCCATCCTGGGGTTTCCCTACTTCCAGCCTGCTGGTGTGCTGCGGGAGCTGGTCCCCCGCCGATCCCTACTCCACTCCTACCTCCACAGCAGGAGGCCCTTACATGTTCCTTTTCCACCATTCCAAGCACCTTCCTTCTACCTTTTTCCTATTTTAGCTCCCTGATTTTTCTTAAAATTCATCAGACTCATGCTCTCTGTCTACCACAATGTCTTGAACATTTTTGTTTTGAAGTAATTAGATGTGGGTTTTGAAAATTGTGAAACAGATGCATCATCATAACCTGACATACATTTTTAATGAGTATTTCAGTACTTTTCTCCTCATCTTTCTGGTGGACTCATTTTCCTCATCTTTCATTCACAATTGTTTCTGAAGCAGTTTAATCGCAGGGACAATACAAAACAATGGCAGAGGAGAGGGAAAAAATAAAGATATTTTTGCGTAGAGATCTGAGATAGTGTTGAGTAAAAACCAGGATGCCTCTTTATGCGCTACAAAGCACCAGTCATCCAGGTTTATTTGTGCTTCTGAACTGTAACCAAAAGCAGCGAGTTGGATCTCATCTTCTAGTAAAATTGTTCCTCTTCCCTTGCACGCAGCTGGATGCACACAGACCATGCCAGCCTTTCTGCTACTCTCCCATTTGGGTCCCAGCCCAACAGCCGGATTCTCTCTGTTCATGTCCCTCCATTGTCCTGTACCTAATAATATGAAATTTGGTTTGGTGGTGTGTCCCTGTAACGTTTAGTTTAAAAGGATGTACAAGAAATGATCACATAAAGGATAATGCATGAGGAAATAACCTTTACCTTTTATTTACATCTTTACTAAAACTTCACATTTACATCTCTTGAAAATGACTTTTGTCCTGTCAGCAATAATAAAAAAAGCATATTCTACCTGCCACACAGGAAGATGATGTATTTGACTATGCTGCAGCTACCTAGGGCAGTGAACTTGAAAGGTAAGGGCGCTGGAATGTAGCTTTGAGTTACACAAGGAGAGGGCAGAGAAGAGAGAAACTGAACACTGCTATCAGGGAGAAGAGTGAAAATAGCAATGAGAGGAGAAAACAGAGGACTGAGGTGAAAGTCTGAGAGCTGGAGCCAGTTGCTGGTATGTCAGAGCCTCACATCATCCACAATGTGGAATTATAGGAGAGAAATTTGAAAAAGAAAGATTTTACTTGAGCTTTCCCAAGTAACACAAAGAGAGATTGGTAAAGTGCTGTGCTATTCATGGAGACCAACGCTGCACGTCTTCTGTGCGCTGAGGAATTGTTCCTTTTCTGTCTTCTGATAGGGGCACAGCAGCAGAGCAGATATTTAAATCCTTGTTGCTGTGGAGGAACCAAATGGAACCCTGTGGATATTTCTGCCTAGCAAAACTGGGAGGAGAAAGGAACAGCATCCGGCTTCAGATGGGTGTCTGCCTCCAATCACTTATAGCTCACTGTCTGGCACAGCAGATGCTGCCACCGTTTACTTGCTAATGTCCAATTTGCTAATTTGCATCTGGATGATGATGGCGTCTTTTGAATGCTGGAATTGTAAGAACTTGTTATCTTAGGCAAAATTCTTTAAAATTTCATGCAATTCACAACAGCATGGCTTGGGTAAGAAAGATCCATATACATTTACCTCTCCTTGTCAAAGCAGCTATATTTGACAAGTCCTGAAGAGATTCCTCAGAGAAAGATGTGAGAATTATAACATAGCTATCCCTGAAGAGAATGATAACGCACACTTCAAAAAAAACCTGTTTTCTTCACCATTATTTTAACACAGACATTTGTTCCCATGATGGATAGTCTTTTGCACTCCCTAGACAGGAAGAGTCCCCAGTTGGAAGCTACTCAGGACATCTTCCGGTCTCCTGATTTATCATCAGCTGTATGCTGGTGAAGGTGCAAACTGTTCTAGGAAATTCTCCAGAGGCTGCCTACTGTTCCTGCAGAGCTCCAGCTGCAGCCAGAAATACATTAGCCCTCTGTTATCCCAAATCTGAGGCTGCACTCAGAAAACTGCCTTTTCTATTTCCCTTCCTGTCTATCTCAAGAGCAATAGCTCCAGGTGAAAGAATTACATAATTTTTTTTTCCATTACTTTGCGCAGCTATGCATGCTGCATCGCTTATGACTTTTTACATTATACAGCGTGAAGGCTGCTGTTACGCACAGGCTACAGAATATACTGTACCTCATGGCTTACAGAGAACACAGAATGAAGAGACAATTAGTGAACATGATTCATTTCCTTTTTAATACTCTTTGTGACATCACCTTTTGTTTCTTCAAGTACTCCAGCAGAGTTGCCTACATAATCTTGTCTAATAATCGATGCCATTGTATGTCAGTTTGCGATGAAAATTGCTTCCGTCCTCTTGCTTTATTTGACATTACTGACAAGTAACATTTCCTTTCCTGATTATACTCACCTACACATAGCTGAGCTTTTCTGCAGCAGTAGTTTTTGCTGAAGGCTGTATTAGAGTTCAGATTAAGATAAAATTCCAGTGCTCTCCTCTCGTGTCTACTGAAATAGACGAAACTTTTTCAACACGGTAATCTTGACTGTACATAGTACGTGCATGATGTCATCCAAGTGGCAAGTTATTATGACGCAGATGTTGCCCGATATTCTTTTCTGAGTGCAAACCAATTTAGCATTCCTACTGCAAAGATGGTTTTTGTGCAGCAGTGATTTTCTGTATTTGCAAAAGCAGAATTCAGCAAAAGCTCTGAACTCCTGCGAGGGTAACATAATTTTAGGCTTTGCAGTACATTTAGAAATCTAAAATTATGGGGTGCTGTCGTGTTTATTCTTACTGGTCTTTTAGGAAAGCAAGGAATGATAAGCCACAGCTTTAAAAACACACCAGAAACCCCCATTCACGGATACTTAGGGGGCTTTTTACTTTCTAATAATTACCTACAGCCCTTAGGTTTGAAACACGGTAGTGTCTGTGAAAGGAGAATGTGATCACAGCATTTCTCTTGCCACGTAGACCTTCCAGCCTAGAAAAATCACATTTAAGGGGCTGTTTTGCAAGCTCTTTGCCTTGGACCTGTCACATTGCCATCTGACTGCTCCGGGCTTCACCGGAGAGCTCCTGCGAGTCCCTCCCCAAGCCTCGTCCACAAAACCTGACACCTCAGAGCAGGATGGAGACGTCTCCTGAGAAACACTGCACGAAAACGCCGCTTGCCATCCTCTCCCACACTTACTAGACCTGATTTCGGAAGCTGCCGCTTCACGGGGCGGCCCGGCCCTGAGGTAAAAAATGGCCCGGCCCTGAGGTAAAAAATGGCCCGGCCCTGAGGTACCCTGGCCGGCCCTGAGGTACGCTGCCCGGCCCTGAGGTAAAAAATGGCCCGGCCCTGAGGTACGCTGCCCGGCCCGGCGCTGCGCTGCGGTGTCCCGCGCTGGGGTCAGGGGCCCGGCCCGGCGCTGAGGCCAGGAGCGGGCAGAGCCCTGCCGCCGCCCCACCAGCCGCTCCCGCGATCCCCCCAGGAGCGTACCGCGGGGCTCCGCGGCAGAGGGTAGCGCGGGTGGGCAGCGCAGGCATCACCCCGCGTTCAGCGCCTCTCCTCTGCATCGCGGGGAGGACCCGCGCGGCGGCAGGTCACCCCCCGCCCCGGGGAGTCTCCCCCTGTCCGGGGCTGCGGCGCCATCCCTGTCCCTTTAAGCTCCAGCTGTTCTTTTCTGCGGCGCCTATTTTTAGCTCATCCTCTTGGTAGCATCCAGCTCTGCCCCCTATTTCTCCGTGCTCCCCCCCCATTCCCCCCTTCCCCCGGTGGTAGGTTCCGCACGGCGGCGGCGGCGGGGGGACTGAGCATGTCCGGAGCCGCTCGGCAGCGGCCGCTGCGCCGGGGCTGCGCTCGAGCGCCGCGCTCGCAGGGCTGGAAGGAGGGCGCGCGGCCGGGGGCTGCGTGAGGGAGGCGCCCGCCGCCCCCCGCAAGTAAGTTTCTCCGCGGGCGCGGAGTGTCCGCCGCGGGGCCGGGCGGGCGGAGGGGAAGCGGGGCAGCGGCGGCCCGGGGCAGCGGCTGGGAGTTCGGCGCCCCCCGTCCCTTGGGGCTGGCGTCGGGACGTTACGCGCCCCGCGGGGCCGCCGCAACTTCTGGGCTGCCCGGCGGCCTGGCCCCCGGGGGTACGGCGGCTCTCTCGGTGCTGCCGCCGGGCCGCGGCCCCTCGGCTTGGCCCGGCCGCGGCGGGTCCGCGCTGCGCGGGTCGGTGGGCGGCGGGAGGGACGGGCCGGGCCGGGCCGAGCGCGGTCCGCGGCGGCGGGAGGCAGCGCGCAGCCTGCGGTGAGGGCGCGGTACGGAAATACCGAGCGAGGAGCCGCGCAGCGTCGGAATTCGGAAGGCTGAGGGGGTTAGAGGAGTTTCTGATTTAGCAGAGTTCCGTCGGGAGGAAAGTGTTTGCTGGGAGAATCTGCGGTGAGATGTTTTTGCTCCCTTGCGACAGTTTTTCCAGGAGCTCTTTCGGTTTAGCAGAGGTGCGGTGTTTTGACCTGTCAGTAGCAAACAAATACCAAATAATGCCCCGAAAATTTTCTCCTGTCAAATTGGGATTTTGTTATTAATTTTAAAAAGAAAAGCTTGTTCTATTTTTGTACCTTTCACATGTAAATTCCATTTGAACGCTGTTTGTTACTGTTAGGGAACGTAAAGTTTTTCACTGAAAGTGGCGTGATTTAGTTAATTTCATCTCCTGTGCTCTGAAATGGGGGAAGATTTTGGAAGCTGCTCCCCTGTTCAGAGGAGGCTCGTTGCTGTTTGTATTAAGCCTCTAATTATAATGATAAATTAATAGGGGAAGGGGAATTTGAGGAGCTTTCCGTGAAATAGAACATCACTTATGAAAATTCTGCTGCTTAGCGTGTCACTGGTGGAAGAACTGAACGGAGCAAGTAGGTAGGGTGCTCTTGGTGGACAGTCTGTCGTCGTTTTCATTAGACCAGTCCGGTAGGTATTCTCAAGTTTAATGATCGGGCTCCTGAGCCATGATTATCTTTGCACATTGGCTTAGATTTGGTGGAGTACTCAGAGGTGAATATTCAGATAAGCTTAAATATCTGCATGTTAAGCATCATTAAAATTTAGATGTATTTTAAAGTGGTTAAAGACCCAGAACTTGGCAGCCCTGCTGTGTATGTTCTTGATTCTGTTAATCAGCGTTAATGCAGTGGGGACAGGAAGACTGCTGTGGGATTGTTTCCATACCTCGGCGACTGGTCCCTCTCCCAAATAAACACCCCCCCTTCCCCTAAAAACCACCCCCTCCAAACAGTAACTGTTGATCTGTGGGTTTCTGAAAGGCAGTCGGTGTGTGTGATTGGAATATGACTTGTGTCATAAATAAACTGCTGTCCTGACAGTTCCATTTTTCTGAGTGTGCAATAATGGGGAAAAAAAGTGAATTTTGGAGTAGATGCCTTTTCCCTGCTGCACAAGACTGTAAGATTATGCAGCAGGAAAGAACAGCTTGTGTTACCTGTGTTGACGGCATAGTGAAAAATAAGGAGGGAAATCTTCGTGCGTGGCAGCCTGCCATTTTTGTCCTGTAATTAGATTTGAGCTGAAATAATACCAGCTATTTAAAAAATAAAATTGTTCAAAATACCAGAAGCCTTCAGAGTCTCAGTGTTAAAAATGCCTTTCCTTATGCTCCTGGAGTAATACTTTAATTATTTATGTTGCATTTTACTGTTATGACATTATTAAGACATTCTTCTCATAGTTCCAGAGCTCCTGCGGATGGTTTGAATTATTTCAGCATCCTAACCAGATAAGGATTCTTTGATGGTCAAAGCATATGTTGATAGAGCATATAAGCATATCCTTGAAATATCCGCTGTGGTATAGTTCCTGTGGACTCTCAGCTGATTCTTTGTTTCTTATCCAGGTTTGAGCCCAACTATTGGAAATGATAAAATGCTTTGAGTGGCAGTGGGCTGACATGTTAATTGTTTGGGAATGTCTAGTTAGCAGCTGCAGTGTTTGCATGTAGTTACTTTTTGGGCAGAAAAAAGTAACTCTAATCTTCCTTAATGCATGCCTTCCTTTCAAAACTCTTGTTTTGCTTAGTTTAAGGAAATATCTTCATTTTTTTTCCTTTTTAATAACGTGTCATCTCTCATTATGGAAGGTCATATCCCTGCAGGATTTTGGGGATTAACAGAGCTATAGAAAGAGATACAAAAATACCCTTTTGTTTTTTAAAATTGAATTTAATTTAAAAAATAAACAATCAAACAACCCCCCAAAACTCTACTAACAACTCCCTAGGAAATGTTCACAGGGAAGTGATTATTCCCCAAGGCTGACAGCTGAAAGCATTAGTCCAGGATTGTCAGCATTACCTGTCAGCTGTTAATTTGCAAGAAGGTCTCTTAGCATTTGTTTTTGTTGATGAGCTGCTGTAGCTTATTTCTTCTTCACCCTTTAGTGAGCTGCTGTTGTTTCTTGAGTGACTATTGGAAAACATTAAACATATTAAAACACATATGGGAGGTGACAGCCTTACGGAAGCAAACAGTTACTGCTGACGGGCACGGTTGGGTGTCAGGTTAGCACAGGATGGCCGCGTGGTCGTGATGGATTCACTCAGGAGATGTGGGTCTCTGGTTTAATAGAGCCGTTTACTTGTGTTCAGAACAGCTCCAGGTCTGCTGCAGCGGATGTTCGTTAAGGCAGGGTGTCTTTGGCGTGTGAACGGTTGCCATCAGAGGCAGAAGGAGTGGTTTGGGATAGGATTGCACGTGTTCCGAAGCTCTTAAGACCTTCAAGCGTTCAAAGAAGACACAGCTGTCTTCGTTTCATTGGCGATGTTCCGTGCTGGGTGCTTACGTGGTGTACCGCAGCAGTGGGCTGTCAATTGCCTTTTGTTCTTGTGTCTGCTCCTACCGGTTTTACTGCAGATGAGACGTAGGTGTGGAGAAGGTATCTCCTGGATATCTCACCGTAAGTTGTGGATGTGTCAAATGGTTTCTAAGACAGGAAGTTACTGGGTCTGCAGGTCAAAATCTTCCCGATTGTGCAGAGGCCGGTCACAGAGACAGCTCATCTGTGGCTGCAGCGGTGCAATTGGCAAGTTTCTTGGGTGTGTAAGGTTATTGCCTATAGCTCTCGGTGACACGTTGAAGCCAGTGATGACCTCCTGCTTCCTTACATTTCTCTATCAAAACGGACATAGAAGGAGTATTTGCTATTTTTTGTTATTCTACTCCTGTAATAAGGTTTGGAGAGGAAGAAAAAAATCAGGTAAGATAGAAGTAGGGAGGAAAATATGCAAACCTCTGTTAATCTACCACAGCTGTGGTACTGAGCACTAATTGGTGTTTGGCTCCTTAAATGGCAGGAGGGGAAAGGACCGTTTGGCTTCACTTTGTTGCTCCTCAGGAGTACAGTCGGGTATCTTTGTTGTTTGATGGTTGACACATCACACAAAGAGAGGGCGGTTAGACATGGAAACAAAGGGGAGAGAGGGCAGCTGCCCACAGTTGGATGGGTGTTGTAATGGGTCCTGAGCACAGCTTACAAACAGGCTGTTTGTCACAAAACAAAGGATCGTACCTTCTCTGGAGCCAATGTAATGTGTTGTCCACATAGCCCAGGGGTGGTAAAATCGGGGGAAAAAAAATGGGATTCTGAGCAGCAGGATGTGGTGTTATGTGACAAGTGTATTTGTGTGAGTTCCTCCTTGGATAGCTCAAGGCCATGAAGAGTATCCCGGTCTCCTCTGTATTTTCTTTTTGCAGTTGTTTTCAGGCTCAGAGTGATAAGTCTAAGCCAATTTATATATTTCTGGTATGCTTTTGTGACCCCCATATGATGGGGGTCTTGTTCTCACACCCCACCTCTCCCCCAAGGTGAGGGGGGAAGTAACAAAGTACCTGCTGAGTAGTAGTTGATGAACATTGGAAGCCTGGCTGATTTGAAAAGGAGCATGAAAGCTTGGGAAGGAACAAAAGGATCCCCCCAGCACAGCCACGGCCATTGTAAAACCAGAGGGACGTGCGCAATGACAACAGTGGAAACTGGCAGACTCTGTTGAGTAAACTCTTGGTTGAACGAGACTTGCCGCTTAGAAAACACTTAGTCTTCATTTAAAAAGTTGGAGTAAACCCCTCTGAACACTTAAGCATGCATCCAAATCCATTGTGAGCTTTCCAAGTATTAATTTAGCCTAAGTATTTGCTATTAATAACTTGTTTTTCGCTTGGAGTTGTTTTTGTTCCGCTTCCAGCTATCAGATCTGACTATCTGCCTGTTCAAAGAGCTATGTGTTGTCGATTTTTTTTCTATGAAAATCCATGTAGATTTATGAAGACCTCTTCATAAGACTGAGCTCATCAAATCTTTTGCTTTAGATGTGTTTTCAGTCCTGTTTCATTTTTGAGACTAATCAGTTACTCTTGTTTTCTGTCACTCTGAGGTTATACCTACTGTGTCCTGGATGCAAATGCTTCTCCTGAATGTGTGGTACCTTCACAGCCAAGGAAAATGAGGGTGAAAAAAGTCAGTGCCCTAATAGGAGGCAGAGAACATGAAGAAATCTTTAATGGTACAAGTTGTTTAATACTTTGCTAGTATATCTATTAGTGATCAACAGTGGAAGAGGAATGAGAGAGGAAATTTTGAACGCTCTAAGCAGAACTTAAGCTGATGCTAGCAAAAGCAAGACCATTTTTCTGTGGAAGATGGGAGCTTTGTTGATCTCTGAATAAGAGCCTTAGTCATGAAAGATCCGCCCTTACAGATTTGTTGGTTAATGACCAAAGAGTAACAATGTGGGTCAGCATGGGACATACCCCTTGCATCCCTGTGAAGGCACAGTTGGCATCTCTGCCGTCACGGACATGTGACGTTTCTTACTGAGCGTGTAAAGCAAAGCTGTGGCAGGTCTGGGTCACACTCGGGACACCAGTGGAGGACAGACGTAGCGCAGGTGCCTCATTCAGTGGTACTGCTTGTGCGTGCTTTTGTTTTGCAAATATTCTTGCAGCCACTGAGGTGGGATACTAGGAACCATCTTGGCTGTCTTCAGGGGGTGATCTCACCCATTAAAACACCAAATTTGGAGAAAAAAAATATGCTATGTGAACACATAGCATGGCTGCTTAATTGAGATGCTTTACCTTCTGGGTACTATGTATACAATTCCCATTCATCTCTCTATGAACTTGAGTTGTGGAAACAGGGGAACAATCATCATCTGTCTACTGTGCTCCTTCGTATAAACTGCTTTTGGGATGTGAAACAAATTCATAGGTAAAACATTGTTCACTTAAATACTCCTATGGGTAAGTATCCAGAAACCTTTATGTAATATGACATACACTTAAAATAAGACTTTGATACTATAGTCAGAACTTTATTTTCACCAAAGCTTAACACAACCAGATTCCATGGAGACATCTTCTAGAATAACAGCAAGGACATTATTAGTTATTCCTTAATCTAACCATAGCTGTACAAAAGCTTAGTAATAAATCATCTTCATATTTCATAAATAATTCAGAGCATACTAAAATGTTAGTACTTATAGTCACTGCAGCGAAATTAGATTCACTTGTGAGTCTTTATATTTCCTTTGTGATTTTAAATTATTAATATTGTTGTATTTCAGAAATGGATATTTATATACCGTTGATGTAAGCCTTATCTATCCAGTCATCTGGATGTCTGGCAGTTGAATTCCAAGTTGTTGTACGTGTTTTGTTGCCCTGAAAAGCCAGGGCATCCATGCTGTTGGTACGAGCACATTCCAAGATGATTAATCAATGACTATCCCAGCCTCTGCAGCTTCTGAACAGAGAAGCTGTAACAGCTTTTAAATCCCCTATAGAGAAGGAAACAGCTCTTATCCAGGACTACAAACAGCAATAGCAAGGAAAACAGATGTGATGGGAGACAAAATATGTTTGTTTCTTCTGGCTTTAATCCTCCTTTGGGATCTTATTGTGAGTCTCTGTGGGTTTTCAATAATTCTCTCTGGGATTACGACTGTCTCCCCCCCCCCCTTCTTTTTCCTAGAGTCAGTGTGAACACAAACTGCAGTGAAATGTTACGGCCATGGGACTAATGCTAATTCATTAATAGTCAATCTCACTTCTAGATGAAACCTCAAGCCCCCTTGTGGTACTGTCTACTTGAATATTTTTCCAAAAATTACAATAATTTAAGATGTGCCTTTAGACCACTGATAGTAGTCCTGCTCATACCTTTTGTTGCCGTTAGTGTATCACCATGGCAAAAATAAACTGTGTCCTTTGCACACATTGTACACGCGCCAGAAAGGATGATAATAGCCAGTCCATGGGGGACACTTGACTGTGAAACTCTTTTCCATATGCAAACTGTCATACCTTCTTTTTTTTCTTCTTTTTCCTTATTTTTTTTCTACCTCACCTGAAAGCTTATAACCTGAGTTTATGCTGCACTGAGAAGTTGTTCTTGAAGAAGTGAATGACTTAGACACCTCTAGGATGGAAACAGTAGAGTAGCCTCAGAGAGGCTCATGAGGAAATTGATACATCTGGCATTCCAGTAGAGCTTCAGTAGAGTACCACGAGGCCATGGACTGAACAACTCTGATCGGAGCAGACACTGGGTACCTTCACTGATGACACAGGACATAGCGTCCTTCCGGCTCTCTGAGCCTTGGAGCAGTCTTGGTGGAAAGAAATGCTGTGCGAACACGTAGCTGGAAACTGCATAAAGCTGTTCAGGCATCCTTCTTGAGAATGGTCTAGTGAGAGGTGTCCCTGCCCATGGCAGGAGGGTTGGAACTTGATGATCTTTAGGGTCCTTTCCAACCCAAACCATTCTGTGATTCTATGAATATTGTTTAGATGCTTGGTGACCTGTGGCTCTTGACTTTGTGAAGATAGCAGCTGCAGTATGTGAGGGATTGGTACCTTCTGAAGTCCTCATCAAATTGCGACCAGCCTTCTGAATTAGGGTGTCTTTGAAGGGGAGAATAGCTCCTTGTGGTGCTAATGTGGCCGTGGGAGAAGAGATCCGTGTAACAGTCCTCGTAATCGTTGCTACAGGTAAATAGTGGAGAGAAGGAGCAGACAGGGGCAAGAAAGACAGAATTAAGATAGAAGTGGTCTTGGTTTTGGTTCATGAGATACTTTTCCTTACACTCCATAAAGGAAATATGGTGTTATGCTTCAAAATTATGTTACTTGTCTGCTGGAAGACTCAGTACGTACATTGTACGTGATAGCATTAGCAAAGGTCTGCAGAATGGGTGAACCTGGTGGTGGTGGCAGCGGATGGAGTTGCCTGGGTGGAGAGGCTGGGTGGAGCTGACAGCGTTTGGAAGGAGAGTGATGTGGTGGTGAAATGTAATCAGACGCTATCTGTATATCTAGTTTGGCACAGGAGTGTGGCGCAGTGAACACTGGATTGTCTCGCTGTGGTTCTATTGCCGTCTCCTAGTGCTACCCTTGCCCAGTCTTGGAGTAAGTTCTGAGCGAGGCTTAGATTGTACCTTCGGATCAGGCTTCACCTTACTGAAGCTTTAATATGTATGCAAATATGTAGTTGTACTGAGAAATAACCAGAAAAGTTACTCTGACTTAGAATCGTAGAATCATGAAGGTTGGAAAAGATCTCAAGGATCATCAAGTCCGACTGTCAACCCAACACCACCCAACTCAAGTATTTTCCCCAAATTCTTCTACCTTCTGTTCTCCCCGGTTTTCAGGATCCTCTATGAGAGACATCCTGAAGCTGTAGCACAGGCAGAATGCAAACTTATTACTGCTCTTTCCGATCCTTTTTTGTGCCCTTGGTCACTTCTGACCACTTTCGTTACTCGACTGTACAAGAAGGCAAAGGTTGTGTAAGAGGATGTGGCAATGGACAGTAGAAGTGAGTTCCCCGAAGGAAGAACTGCCTGCCTTGTTACCTCCTTTGGGGAACTAGTTGGAACTCATGGGGCTTTCTTCAACTGAAATAAATGGAATTTGAGGAAATGTGAAGGTTGGCATTGTCAGGGAGGAAATTCTGCCTCCATGAGACAGACATCTCTTCTAAATTTTTATAATAGCTTTCTGCTTTCTAATTCTTCTTCCCAGTTATTTTAATTACAACTCACTATGGCAAAAGTACCTTTCTCTTGCTATCTGAGTGAATCCAAGAGGAGGAAGAATAAAAATCTAAAAACCAATTTTTTAAAAAAATTCCTCTATTTATTCTATTTCCCTCTAATACCCGGTCATGTTGTAGGTCAGTTTTCTGGTTTTAGTTTTCCAAATACAAGCCTACAGGTGAATCTTTAGGTAATAGGAGGAGTTTGGCTTTAAAGAACTTCCTATGACGAGCAGAGTATCTCTTTTTTTCTGGAGGTCTGCAAATATATATTCAAGGTGAATTAATTAACGATTGCCAAAATGAGCCAGATTTACACCTGTGTGGGGCAAAAGCAGTCACCCGCGTGGTTTATGAGTTCAGTCACTTTGTGTAAGTGTATGATTGTTAGGACTTTATAGTCTGGAAAAAAGTGAAGGTAATTTTTTTTGATGGGTAAATTAATATAAATTTTGCCAGACTATAGAAATATGGACTGAGATGGTGTGAAGCTGGTATAAACAGCTTTTAGTTTTCCAGGTGCTTGTACCTGACATTTTATACTGCAGTTCTTGCACAGTGGCTCCACGCAAATTTCAGTGCATAGAGCATTCAGTTTCCATGCTAGGATTAAATTACTCAAGTTTGTTTGGAGTTCTGGACTGCTGCAATTTTAAACCACTAGCGTTTTGTCATGTGTCCTTGTTTAGGAAGATGCCTGTTCCATTTAATAAGAATTGAATTGTGATAAATTAATGATTATGACCATCTCTGAGCTGCAGCACATTTGAAACCTGCAAATTTGTTTCAGCTTAAGATACATGTGAGCGATTCATGGCAATGGCAGTGTTATTACCTCTGCTGGTCTGGTTTTGGTGCGATGTTAACCACACCCCTCTAGCAGGTAAAGAAAGATAAAATTAATGTGTTTTCTTCAAAGAAACTGAACTAATCATCCACTTCTTGATCTTGGGCTAGAAATGCAACGTTATTCCTGAAGGACTTCAGACTGTGACCCTCTAAGATGCTTTCTTCAAAGATACAGCTCCGGAGGTGTGCAAGAGCACTTAGGAGGAATGCAAGAAGGTCTTCATGTGGCTGGTAGATCACATAGCTGAAACAAGAGTGCGGTCATCCTGTATTGATCTGTCCTTAGCAGGTGACATTTAGATAAATTTCCTGTTCTTTTTTTAGCTGTAATCTTCTGTTACCTTGTTTTGATGTTGTCTCAACTAGATCTTGATGTTGAAGATAATTTTATAGATCCATAAAATATCTACATCGGTTTGCATGAACAAAAAGTTCGATTCTGTACAAGTAGAGCATTTGCATTTATACATGCAGTAGTGAGTACGTGTATTTGTAAGGGTGCAGGACTCCTGACTGTGATTCCTAGCAAAGGATCCGAGTGACCGTTTGGCTCCAAACTTCTCCCCTTCCCCCTCAACTGAATCACCTAGCCCGTCTCTGCATGCTTGGCTTTTCTTCAGTCTTTAGACATTACGGGTGCAGTTTTAGTATTGCTCATGGGGCACACTAATATTTACACCTTTTTTTTTTGTAAAAAATGCTGATGCAAAAAAAGTAGTTAATGGGAGACCACTGGGAGAACGCTAAAAATTCTGGTGATCTCTGAATCACATAAAGCATGGCTTGGGTACTGTTGGGTAAAGGTGTGCTGCAGGAACCACACTGAATTCCCAGTTTTTATTAAGGTATTAACCAGCAGTGCTTGGGACAGGAGATTGGAGAGACAGTTTGTTACAGAGTGCTGCTGTGTTGGAATTCATGGCAAAGCTTGTGTTTCCTTCCTCCTTGCACAAGTTGTTTGTGTTTGGCAGTTCTAGTTCTGATCCTTTCCTATGAACAGGTGCTAATGTTACAAGTCTTCACTGTGAATTTATGACCTAAACCCAACAAAAGTGTACAGAGCAGCGGTACTTCCTCGTTGAAATAAAGAAATTGAACCCTTCCCTGCAAGATTTACTTCGGCAGGGTCTAGAGTCTAGAACAGAGCCATGGGAGACAGACTTTGGCTGATTTTATTTTGACATATGGAGGATGCTGGATAATTTTTCTTTAATCAGCTCTACAAATCAACAGGTGGTGATAGGTTCTTCCCATGTGTTGGTGAAGGGTCAGATAGTGTATTGCTAACAGCTTCGAGCCATGTGTATAGACTATTCCTACCTTCTGTTCATCAATGGGGAAGCAAGCATTGCATGTTTGTATTTTTATTTAATAAAATTAAGTCCATATGATTTTTCTTTTTTTACCTTCTGGCTAATTGGTAACGTGGAACTAAGCTGCAGTGGACTGGACGTGCATGCTACTGAGGGTATGAGCTTGTATTTTTTTCTTAATCAGTTTTAAAAGCACATGAGGCTTTTTCTGGTGCAGCGTCACTGATTTGATGATATTTCTGTACATGCAGCTGGTCCCTAAACGCTGCTCACTGCAGGGGATGGACGTGGTGCAAGCATGTTGCTGTGCGTGGAGCAGGAAGAGGGCACTGGAGGAGAGACTTGGCTCTGTGATACAACTCCTTGAGTACTTTAATTGCAGGATAGATAGGAACAAATGTCCCACGTTTGTGCTTTGCAGGGTGTCAAGCCAGGTGTGGGGAGAAAAAGAACTTGCATAAATTAAGCTTTTACACAGTAGTATTTAGTGTTACTCCTTTGCTTTGCAAATTTCAAGTAGCTCTACTGTGCTTGCCAGTAAAATAAACAGATTACTGGAACAGCAATAAACTCCTTCATTCTCTTCCAGGTAATTTAATTCCTACTAAAATCCTGTTTACGTTTGGAAAGGAATGACCTTGAAACATTGCAGTTCACAGTTCAGATCTCTTGGTTGATATTGGCTCATGCACTGAGTGACCTGAATAAAAATAATGAGCAGACAGTAGATTCTTTTGCTGTCGAATTGCTCATTATCTTTTTAAGGTGTTATTTTTTTTCCCCACTTCCTTATATTTGTTATATGAAGGATGAATTTAGTATTGTGGAGGCAATAACAACATTTCCAGCTCCATGGTCACAGCTCTCACCCAATGCTGTCAGCACCGTTGTTTTTATAGATGCTCTGCGTGATGTGTCAGCATGGACCAGATTTTCCTCTGTGTCTGTAATTACATTGGTGCAGGCAACTGCCTCTCTGACTCTCTGTAGTAGTGGTAGTGACTTTGCTGTATGAATGGGGAATTTGGAATCTGCACCAACGTTATATAAATAACCTCTGACAGGTGTCGAAAGTTTATTTCAATTATGCAGTAAGTGCTCTGTTTCCGTCAGAGGGCTCTGTTCTGGAGCACCTCCGTACGTGCTTGCGCTTGCAGTGTGCTGGTGGTAATTTGTGCCCTCGTGTGTTCTGTTGGGGTGAAGGTGAAGTTGTCATTTTGGTAGGAACGTAGCCTGTCACTCTCACACCTCTTACGCCCTGAATCCTTCTGCAGGTGCCGCAGTTGAATATTGCTGGAAAAAACGCCCGATGTGGACAGTCTGAGATTGTGTGGAAACTGCTCGGAGTACCTGATGGTGTAGTACCTGAAACAGAAGAGAGGGAACGATTTAAGCACAAGTATAGAAAGCTTGAATTATTCATCAGATGATGGTGAAAAACTGGTGGTCAGAAAACCGAGTGACTTCACCCTGTGGTTCAACAAAGCAGCGTGGGTTGTTAAAAACATGGGTGTGGGGTTAATTACTGCTCTGTGTCGGTTTTACCTGAATTAAGAGAAAGGAAGCGGTACGGTTTGACATTAACAGGATACATAAAGCCAAGCAGCAGCGTGCAGTCAGGCATTTGAGAGGCAGAGCAGGGTGGATTGCCCGTTTCCCGCGCGCTGCCTGTCCCTTGGGGAAGGATGGTGTTCCCTGGCTCTGTGTGGAGATCACAGCTAAGAAGGGTAATAGGATAAACCCCTTCTGGCTAAAAAAAGAACAGCGGTGTTAAGCTTGAGGATGAAGCATGTGTAGGGTCTCCTTTGGATTTTCCACCTGGAACTGCAAGAGGACATAACTCCTTTCCTCCTCGGCTGATGAGATCCAGGGGGTTCCCAGCCTGGTCGTCTCCTGGGTTAGAACAGCCCTGTAAAGCAGACAGCTTTCTGACCTGTGATCTGGCAAAGTTTTGTGCTGAAGTGAAAGAAAAAGAGGTGTTCTCTCCTAGTTTGGAATGAATAGTTAAGGGTTTTTAAGCTTGAGCAGGCAGCACTGTTATTATTGATATTGTTATGTATAGAGTTGCATTTAATAATAAAAATAAGAAATTAGAAAAAATCTTTTTTGATGCTTTTCATATAATAGTGTTAAAATGACTTGCAAAAAAAGTGAAGTTAGAACATTACGAAGCAACTAAATGTGTGTTTCTTAGGAAAAAAGTGATGAAAAATGTTAAACTAATTCTAAGTTTTAATTATAAAAAGATTAAGTGTATAATTTACTTTATTAACAGAGGCGTAATTAGGTCCCATTTTGTTCTTCTGCGTTGTAGTTGAAATGTCCCACGTGAGGATTTTTAAACCTTAAAACTCTGCAAATGGAGATTTGAATACAGGCACCATATGTTTCATTTCTTATTGCTTGTTGATTTTAGGGTATTATCAACACTCGCAAACTGACAATCTCGGATCTGTCTTAAAATTGAAGCACTTGCCATTTTCATGATGTTTTCCCATGAGGTTTCTCTCTCCGAGATCTGTCTTGTCAATTACCATTTGCTGTCATTTGGCACTTCTTGCACTTTAATTTTACAATGCAAATGCCTCCAAATCCATCCAAGTTTATTTCAGTCCCTTCTCTGTTTCCATGCTGTTTTCAGTCCCAAGGAGTTTTTAAGGGTTTTTCCTCAAAAAACGTGATTGGTAAAATATAGTCAGGTTCAGAAAACAATAGTAAGAGTTCCTAGTTTCAAGTTTTTTCTGAAAAAAATCAAAAGAATTAGACCATTTCTCTTTTGAATTTTTAGTGGAATTAAAGCTTCACCAGATAGAAACGAGGGCTTTAAGAAAATTTAAGTATCATGTCACGAATTGTCTCCAAAATAAGAAAACTCTAGTATTGGTAGCATCCATAGTGATAAAAGCAAAACCTAATGGCTTAAGAGTGTGTCTGGTGCTTCTA
>WKFP01013799.1:36900-49776 GCA_011057875.1 Pterocles orientalis | reverse complement strand
CCCCCCCCCCCCCCCCTTTTTTTTCCTAGAGTCAGTGTGAACACAAACTGCAGTGAAATGTTACGGCCATGGGACTAATGCTAGTTCATTAATAGTCAATCTCACTTCTAGATGAAACCTCAAGCCCCCTTGTGGTACTGTCTACTTGAATATTTTTCCAAAAATTACAATAATTTAAGATGTGCCTTTAGACCACTGATAGTAGTCCTGCTCATACCTTTTGTTGCCGTTGGTATATCACCATGGCAAAAATAAACTGTCTCCTTTGCACACATTGTACACGTGCCAGAAAGGATGATAATAGCCAGTCCATGGGGGACACTTGACTGTGAAACTCTTTTCCATATGCAAACTGTCATACCTTCTTTTTTTTTTTCTTTTTCCTTATTTTTTTTCTACCTCACCTGAAAGCTTATAACCTGAGTTTATGCTGCACTGAGAAGTTTTTCTTGAAGAAGTGAATGACTTAGACACCTCTAGGATGGAAACAGTGGAGTAGCCTCAGAGAGGCTCATGAGGAAATTAATACATCTGGCATTCCAGTAGAGCTTCAGTAGAGTACCACGAGGCCATGGACTGAACAACTCTGATCGGAGCAGACACTGGGTACCTTCACTGATGACACAGGACATAGCGTCCTTCCGGCTCTCTGAGCCTTGGAGCAGTCTTGGTGGAAAGAAATGCTGTGCGAACACGTAGCTGGAAACTGCATAAAGCTGTTCAGGCATCCTCCTTGAGAATGGTCTAGTGGGAGGTGTCCCTGCCCGTGGCAGGGGGGTTGGAACTTGATGATGTTTAGGGTCCTTTCCAACCCAAACCATTCTGTGATTCTATGAATATTGTTTAGACGCTTGGTGACCTGTGGCTCTTGACTTTGTGAAGATAGCAGCCGCAGTATGTGAGGGGTTGGTACCTTCTGAAGTCCTCATCAAACTGCGACCAGCCTTCTGAATTAGGGTGTCTTTGAAGGGGAGAATAGCTCCTTGTGGTGCTAATGTGGCCGTGGGAGAAGAGATCCGTGTAACAGTCCTCGTAATCGTTGCTTCTCGTAAATAGCGGAGAGAAGGAGCAGACAGGGGCAAGAAAGGCAGAATTAAGATAGAAGTGGTCTTGGTTTTGGTTCATGTGATACTTTTCCTTACACTCCATAAAGGAAATATGGTGTTATGCTTCAAAATTATGTTACTTGTCTGCTGGAAGACTCAGTACGTACATTGTACGCAATAGCATTAGCAAAGGTCTGCAGAATGGGTGAACTTGGTGGTGGTGGCAGCGGATGGAGTTGCCTGGGTGGAGAGGCTGGATGGAGCTGACAGCGTTTGGAAGGAGAGTGATGTGGTGGTGAAATGTAATCAGACGCTATCTGTATATCTAGTTTGGCACAGGAGTGTGGCGCAGTGAACGCTGGATTGTCTCGCTGTGGTTCTGTTGCCGTCTCCTAGTGCTACCCTTGCCCAGTGTTGCAGTAAGTTCTGAGCGAGGCTTAGATTGTACCTTTGGATCAGGCTTCACCTCACTGAAGCTTTAAAGGGAGGTATTGCAAATATGTAGTTGTACTGAGAAATACCCAGAAAAGTTACTCTGACTTAGAATCATACAATCATGAAGGTTGGAAAAGATCTCAAGGATCATCGAGTCCGACTGTCAACCCAACACCACCCAACTCAAGTATTTTCCCCAAATTCTTCTGCCTTCTGTTCTCCCCAGTTTTCAAGATCCTCTATGAGAGACATCCTGAAACTGTAGCACCAGCAGAATGTGAACTCATTATTGCTCTTTCCAGTCCTTTTTTATGCCCTTGGTCACTTCTGACCACTTTTCTTATTCGACTGTACAAGAAGGCAAAGGTTGTGTAAGAGGATGTGGCAATGGACAGTAGAAGTGAGTTCCCCGGAGGAAGAACTGCCTGTCATCCCTTGTTACCTCCTTTGGGGAACTAGTTGGAACTCATGGGGCTTTCTTCAACTGAAATAGATGGAATTTGAGGAAATCTAAAGGTTGGCATTGTTAGGGAGGAAATTCTGCCTCCATGAGACATGAAAGGATCCCTGCCATATCTTCTAAATTTTTTATAATAACTTTCTGCTTTCTTTCTTCCCAGTTATTTTAATTACAACTCACTATGGCAAAAGTACCTTTCTCTTGCTATCTGAGTGAATCCAAGAGGAGGAAGAATAAAAATCTAAAAACCAAATTTTTTTAAAAATTCCTCTATTTATTCTATTTCCCTCTAATACCCGGTCATGTTGTAGGTCAGTTTTCTGGTTTTAGTTTTCCAAATACAAGCCTCTATGTAACCAGGTGAATCTTTAGGTAATAGGAGGAGTTTGGCTTTAAAGAACTTCCTATGACAAGCAGAGTATCTCTTTTTTTCTGGAGGTCTGCAAATATATTCAAGGTGAATTAATTAACTATTGCCAAAATGAGCCAGATTTACACCTGTGTGGGGCAAAAGCAGTCACCTGCGTGGGTTTATGAGTTCAGTCACTTTGTGTAAGTGTATGATTGTTAGGACTTTAAAGAATAGTCTGGAAAAAAGTGGAGGTAATGGCTTTTTGATGGGTAAATTAATATAAATTTTGCCAGACTACAGAAATATGGACTGAGATGGTGTGAAGCTGGTATAAACAGCTTTCAGTTTTCCAGGTGCTTGTACCTGACATTTTATACTGCAGTGCTTGCACAGTGGCTCCACGCAAATTTCAGTGCATCAAGCATTCAGTTTCCATGCCAGGATTGAATTACTCAAGTTTGTTTGGAGTTCTGGACTGCTGCAATTTTAAACCACTAGCGTTTTGTCATGTGTCCTTGTTTAGGAAGATGCCTGTTCCATTTAATAAGAATTGAATTGTGATAAATTAATGATTATGACCATCTCTGAGCTGCATCACATTTGAAACCTGCAAATTTGTTTCAGCTTAAGATACATGTGAGCGGTTCATGGCAATGGCAGTGTTATTACCTCTGCTGGTCTGGTTTTGGTGCGATGTTAACCACACCCCTCTAGCAGGTAAAGAAAGATAAAATTAATGTATTTTCTTCAAAGAAACTGATCATCCACTTCTTGATCTTGGGCTAGAAATGCAACGTTATTCCTGAAGGACTTCAGACTGTGACCCTCTAAGATGCTTTCTTCAAAGATACAGCTCTGGAGGTGTGCAAGAGCACTTAGGAGGAATGCAAGAAGGTCTTCATGTGGCTGGTAGATCACATAGCTGAAACAAGAGTGCGGTCATCCTGTATTGATCTGTCCTTAGCAGCTGACATTTAGATAAATTTCCTGTTCTTTTTTTAGCTGTAATCTTCTGTTACCTTGTTTTGATGTTGTCTCAACTAGATCTTGATGTTGAAGATAATTTTATAGATCCATAAAATATCTACATCGGTTTGCATGGACAAAAAGTTTGACTCTGTACAAGTAGAGCATTTGCATTTATACATGCAGTAGTGAGTACGTGTATTTGTAAGGGTGCAGGACTCCTGACTGTGATTCCCAGCAAAGGATTCGAGTGACCGTTTGGCTCCAAACTTCTCCCCTTCCCGCTCAACTGAATCACCTAGCCCGTCTCTGCATGCTTGGCTTTTCTTCATTATGGGTGCAGTTTTAGTATTGCTCATAGGTCACACTAATATTTACACTTTTTTTTTTTGTAAAAAATGCTGATGCAAAAAAAGTAGTTAATGGGAGACCACTGGGAGAACACTAAAAATTCTGGAGATCTGTGAGTCACATAAAGCATGGCTTGGGTACGGTTGGGTAAAGTTGTGGTGCAGGAACCACACTGAATTCCCAGTTTTCATTAAGGTATTAACCATAGTGCTTGGGACAGGAGATTGGAGAGACAGTTTGTTCCAGGGTGCTGCTGTGTTGGAATTCATGGCAAAGCTTGTGTTTCCTTCCTCCTTGCACAAGTTGTTTGTGTTTGGCAGTTCTAGTTCTGATCCTTTCCTACAAACAGAGGCTAATGATAGAAGTCTTCACTGTGAATTTATGACCTAAACCCAACAAAAGTGTACAGAGCAGCGGTACTTCCTCGTTGAAACAAAGAAAATTAACTCTTCCCTGCAAGAGTTACTTCGCTAGGGTCTAGAGTCTAGAACAGAGCCATGGGAGAGAGACTTTGGCTGATTTTATTTTGACATATGGAGGATGCTGGATAATTTTCCTTTAATCAGCTTTACAAATCAACAGGTGGTGATAGGTTCTTCCCATGTGTTGGTGAAGGGTCAGATAGTGTATTGCTAACAGCCTCGAGCCATGTGTATAGACTATTCCTACCTTCTGTTCATCAATGGGGAAGTAAGCATTGCATGTTTATATTTTTATTTAATAAAATTAAGTCCATATGATTTTTATTTTTTTACCTTCTGGCTAATTGGTAACGTGGAACTAAGCTGCAGTGGACTGGACATGCATGCTACTGAGGGTATGAGCTTGCATTTTTTTCTTAATCAGTTTTAAAAGCACATGAGGCTTTTTCTGGTGCAGCGTCACTGATTTGATGATATTTCTGTACATGCAGCTGGTCCCTAAACGCTGCTCGCTGCAGGGGATGGACGTGTTGCAAGCATGTTGCTGTGCGTGGAGCAGGAAGAGGGCACTGGAGGAGACTTGGTTCTGTGATACAACTCCTTGAGTACTTTAATTGCAGGATAGATAGGAACAAATGTCTCACGTTTGTGCTTTGCAGGGTGTCAAGCCAGGTGTGGGGAGAAAAAGAACTTGCATAAATTTAAGTTTTTACACAGTAGTATTTAGTGTTACTCCTTTGCTTTGCAAATTTCAAGTAGCTCTACTGTGCTTGCCAGTAAAATAAACAGATTACTGGAAGAGCAATAAACTCCTTCATTCTCTTCCAGGTAATTTAATTCCTACTAAAATCCTGTTTACGTTTGGAAAGGAATGACCTTGAAACATTGCAGTTCACAGTTCAGATCTCTTGGTTGATACTGGCTCATACACTGAGTGACCTGAATAAAAATAATGAGCAGACAGTAGATTCTTTTGCTGTCGAATTGCTCATTATCTTTTTAAGGTGTTATTTTTTTTCCCCACTTCCTTATATTTGTTATATGAAGGATGAATTTAGTATTGTGGAGGCAATAACAACATTTCCAGCTCCATGGTCACAGCTCTCACCCAATGCTGTCAGCACCGTTGTTTTTATAGATGCTCTGCGTGATGTGTCAGCATGGACCAGATTTTCCTCTGTGTCTGTAATTACATTGGTGCAGGCAACTGCCTCTCTGACTCTCTGTAGTAGTGGTAGTGACTTTGCTATATGAATGGGGAATTTGGAATCTGCACCAACGTTATATAAATAACCTCTGACAGGTGTCGAAAGTTTATTTCAATTATGCAGTAAGTGCTCTGTTTCCGTCAGAGGGCTCTGTTCTGGAGCATCCCCGTACGTGCTTGCGTTGGCAATGTGCTGGTAGTAATTTGTGCCCTCGTGTGTTCCGTTGGGGTGAAGGTGAAGTTGTCATTTTGGTAGGAACGTAGCCTGTCACTCACACCTCTTACGCCCTGAATCCTTCTGCAGGTGCCGCAGCTGAATATTGCTGGAAAAAACGCCCGATGTGGACAGTCTGAGATTGTGTGGAAACTGCTCGTAGTACCTGAAACAGAAGAGAGGGAACGATTTATGCACAAGTATAGAAAGCTTGAATTATTCATCAGATGATGGTGAAAAACTGGTGGTCAGAAAACCGAGTGACTTCACCCTGTGGTTCAACAAAGCAGTGTGGGTTGTTAAAAACATGGGTGTGGGGTTAATTACTGCGCTGTGTCGGTTTTACCTGAATTAAGAGAAAGGAAGCGGTGTGGTTTGACATTAACAGGATACGTAAAGCCAAGCAGCAGCGTGCAGTCAGGCATTTGAGAGGCAGAGCAGGGTGGATTGCCCGTTTCCCGTGCGCTGCCTGTCCCTTGGGGAAGGATGGTGTTCCCTGGCTCTGTGTGGAGATCACAGCTAAGAAGGGTAATAGGATAAACCCCTTCTGGCTAAAAAAAGAACAGCAGTGTTAAGCTTGAGGATGAAGCGTGTGTAGGGTCTCCTTTGGATTTTCCACCTGGAACTGCAAGAGGACATGAAAACTCCTTTCCGAGATCCAGAGGGTTCCCAGCCTGGCTGTCTCCTGGGTTAGAACAGCCCTGTAAAGCAGACAGCTTTCTGACCTTCCTTCTGTCATCTGGCAAAGTTTTGTACTGAAGTGAAAGAGAAAGAGATGTTCTCTCCTAGTTTGGAATGAATAGTTAAGGGTTTTTAAGCTTGAGCAAGCAGCACTGTTATTATTGATATTGTTATGTATAGAGTTGCATTTAATAATAAAAATAAGAAATTAGAAAAAATCTTTTTTGATGCTTTTCATATAATAGTGTTAAAATGACTTGCAAAAAAAGTGAAGTTAGAACATTACGAAGCAACTAAATGTGTGTTTCTTAGGAAAAAAGTGATGAAAAATGTTAAACTAATTCTAAGTTTTAATTATAAAAAGATTAAGTGTATAATTTACTTTATTAACAGAGGCGTAATTAGGTCCCATTTTGTTCTTCTGCGTTGTAGTTGAAATGTCCCACGTGAGGATTTATAAACCTTAAAACTCTGCAAATGGAGATTTGAATACAGGCACCATATGTTTCATTTCTTATTGCTTGTTGATTTTAGGGTATTATCAACACTCACAAACTGACAATCTCGGATCTGTCTTAAAATTGAAGTACTTGCCATTTTCATGATGTTTTCCCATGAGGTTTCTCTCTCCGAGATCTGTCTTGTCAATTACCATTTGCTGTCATTCGGCACTTCTTGCACTTTAATTTTACAATGCAAATGCCTCTGAATCCATCCAAGTTTATTTCAGTCCCTTCTCTGTTTCCATGCTGTTTTCAGTCCCAAGGAGTTTTTAAGGATTTTTCTCAAAAAACGTGATTGGTAAAATATAGTTAGGTTCAGAAAACAATAGTAAGAGTTCCTAGTTTCAAGTTTTTTCTGAAAAATCAAAAGAATTAGACCATTTCTCTTTTGAATTTTTAGTGGAATTAAAGCTTCACCAGATAGAAACTAGGGCTTTAAGAAAATTTAAGTATCATGTCACGAATTGTCTCCAAAATAAGAAAACTCTAGTATTGGTAGCATCCATAGTGATAAAAGCAAAACCTAATGGCTTAAGAGTGTGTCTGGTGCTTCTAGCTCCTGTCTTCTGTCTAAATATGTACTTGGCCAGAAAACAGAAGAAATATCCCAATGAAAGGTTGGTGGTTTTGGCTGTTCTCTTGCAATGCTAAGAACAAAGCAGGCTGTGCCAATACGTTTTTCTGCAGTTTTAGATCCTGGGGATGAAGCTATTCCCGAGTGGAGTTGAATTCATTCGTTGCCATGCTTGGTTCTCTACAATGCTAAATTCCTGCTGATTTTTGGAAGTTCAAAAGCACTTTGACCTTTGCTGAAGGCAGTAAGAGCGGTGTGTGTGTTGAGGACCGTTGAGATCGGATGGAGGGCTGCGTGCCGAAGCACAGCGTACACAGAGTCTCTCAAGGCTGTGTCGTTCAGTTGCTCTGTTAGCTGGCTAACGTAAATGAGAGCTCTGCTCTTCAGTTGCCCTGTGAAGGTGTCTGTCTGTTTGTCTTTCTATCCATGGGTGCAGAGTAGCTACCTATTATCCTATTTTCTGAAAATGGACCTTTGTAAATACTCTGTGTCTTAATTTTTCAGTCGAAGTTTGAAAATGGCAACTTTTCGTGTTTTGTGAGCGGCAGTACAGGTAACTCAGTTCTACCGCTGTAACTGCTTAAAATTACAAGGAAAGAGTCATTCTTGGGTGTTTGGCCACAAAACTAGATAGTGGAAGCATGCTAGCCAGCTGAGCATCCCTCTAATGGGACATTTCACATTGATCCTTTTTGAATCGGTGTAGCCTGATTTTGGATTTCTCCAGTTGCGTCCTTAGATGTGAGTCCTGTGCCTCCCTTTGGAAAGTGCTGCAGTTCTCAGTTCCTTCCTTGGCAACGTGGTTGATATTTTTTCCACGGTATCTCTCATTTGACAAACTAAACCTGCATGCTGTTTCATTACTGAAGCGGTGAGTTTTAATTGGATTTATAGTTTAATTTATTCTTGAGAGTGTCTCATGGCATCAGTTTTATGAGTCAAGAAGCCGCCGTCTGTGGAATCGCTCTGCTTTTCCTCTGAGTGAAACAAATTTCTGTGTACGGGATAAGTGCTGAGCTGATGGTACAGGCTTTTCTCAGGAAGTTTGGTAGGTTTTGTTCGATCCATCGCTGGTCTGCGATGCCACATTTCCTTTGGAGTTCAGTAGTCTGTTTCAGTGAATGGGCTGGTGTGAGTGTCTTGAGTCATTCAGCGTACCGTGTCCTTCGCAGTGCCTAGGATGGAGAGTGTTTTGGGAGGAGCGAGTATTTAGGGTGGTTGGTGCAGCCTGGAGTGTTTTCTTCATCTCTGTGCTTCTTCCTCTGTTGAGATTTGAGTGGGTATAATTTTGGCTGCAAGATTTCGTGCTACTTGTTATTCATTAACTCCATCTGGAGAAGGTATTAATCCAAAATGTTACTGTGGTGCAGCATGATTTGAAATAATTTATTTTGTGGTGGGACTGATTTGACCAGTGGTATGCTCAGTGACTTCACTGGAAATCTCTTTTTAGTATTTTTAGATGTGGCCATTTTCAGAGAGTTTCCATGTCCTGTTTGATACATGCTGTGTTTTGAGCATGTCTGTGACTTTGTCTCTCTCTCAAACATGTTTATCTTCAGTGGATTCAGCTATTTTCTGAAGATTTTTTTATTTCATAAGGTCTGATAGAAAATTGAATTTTGAAAATTCTTTAGATGCAGTTGCACATACTACTCCCAAATTACAGTTTAATATCAATGGAAAGGGTGAATTTATTTTTTTAAATTGCAGTTTACCTCTCGGATGAAGTATTGTGCCACTCTTCCATATACAGAAAGTAGGTAATTTGCCTTTTGTGAGCAATTTTTTTCCAATATTTAAAATTCCTCTCATGTAACAGAGGATCAGTGTGAAGTATTCTTGGAGGGAATAGTTTCTTCTGGTGTTGCTAGATTAGTCTTTAGACCTTGTTTCTAATTAACAGAAAAAGCCCAGCAGCGTATGGGGAGGAAAAAGAAGGAAAAATGCATCATTGAGATAAGGCAGAAAGAGAAGATCCTCAGCAGCATTTTAGAGACAGTTTAATGAGTTGCAGGTTTTTGTTTGTAAACTGTGTAGAAAAAAAAAAGAAAATATAAGGCAAGACTGTATTTGTGGGAAGAATGATCTCTTCTTATCCCTAGCCTTTCCCTGCACTTGGCTGCTGCAGAATACAATAGTGGGGTAATAACGTATTAAAAACCACAATATGTAAACTAGCGTTTTTTTCAAGTTCCGCATGTATAGATGCCGAGTGTTTAATTTCTATCATCTTCTGCCTCCTTAATTCTAATCTTAGTGAAAGGAAGGATGTCAGCTCTATAAAGCGTGTTCAGACCTGTGATAAATGGCATTTGCTGCAAAATGGGGTTCCTGCTGGAAGCTAATATGCTTCCGAATAGTAGCTCCTGGTTCCCGTAAAGGGCAGGTCTGTTGGGATGCCCTGCGGTGGGGGCAGACGGGGCAGGGCAGGCAGTCTGTCTCACTACTATTTGCTACCTATATGTAGTCCTGAGCCACTTAAAATCACCATAAAACCCTGTAAGGGGGGGCATGTGCCCCACTAAATTTAAGCATGAAGGTTCTGTTCACTTCATTAGTTGCTGGGCAGAAGGTTTTAGTTCTGGTTTGCATACAGACCTGAGCTGCAGTTACAAGTTATTGATAAAATACAGTAATTATCTTTCACAATCCATTTTGCTAACAGATGGGGTTGCAGTTGGTATACCTGGATAGACAAGTTGTGATTTCTGTATCGTTAGTTTGGCAATAGTGCACACGTTTTACTGTAGGGGCAGAGAACTGTTGCTGAGATTTACAGTGTTGAGAACAGGGAGCTGCTTGTGTTCCTTGGGTGTGGGGTTCTTTAGCTGTGTCGGGGTGATAAACAGAAACTCCGGTAATCTGATTTGGTAAGGAGCTTTCAGGATCGCAAGTTGGCAGATTGGTAATCTGACTGTTTGCAGATGCAGTTGTTGACCTTGTTCATTGTGGACGTGCTTCCTTGCTACAGCTATTGCTGTGGTTTCTCCCATTACCTAAATTGCACAAATAGAAATGGAAGCCAGAGCCTTCTGCCATATATTTCTCAGACAAGTGCATTATCCCATAGCTGAAGACCTCGTGCTCTTTCCATGTTCTTATGCAATGCTTTTAATCCTCGGTGATCTCCATCCTTTAAGAATTAGAGCATCCAGTTTCTCCCTCCTGTTATTTTTATGGGCGCACAGTACACATACACTTGTGCTGCTTAGAAACCACGGTGTTAAATAAGTTGATTAATAAGTTGTATTAAAGGCTTCCCCTGCTGGACCTGTTGTCTCTTTCTATTTCTTTCTATTCTTGTTTTTATTATGCAGAATAAATTGTGTTCATCATTTAGCTGGCTAAGAAAAGATCAACACCAAACTCTTAAATTCTACCTCTTCAAAGTGCTGGATGTTAATTGGGTTTCTCATTAGAAAATGTCTTGAGAGGCAATATGACTATAGTATAATTGCTTGAAAGCAAAACATCTGCAGGACTGAAGCAACATCAAGTAGATTTGTTTTCTAATAAGGTACTTGAAAAGAATTAAAATGATTAATATTTTACATGCCACAGCAATAATATTTTCCAGTCCAGTGGCTTGTGTCTTCTGTTTCTTACACAGAATGCACCAAGCAGAAGTTGCTTAGTGGGAATATCTGAGACTTCTCATCCTTGGAGGTTTCTCTTGCACGCACGCCCTTTTCTTTCTGAGATTAAGTCAACCAAAGAAATGGCAGGTTGAGGAATACAGTTCCCATTTTTTTTTTTTTCAAGAAAAAAGAGCCAGATTTTGCAGACTCCATCTTTTTGCATTTGCCTGGACCCTGTCGGTCCTGTCTGTGCTTGTGTCAGCAGTGCTTCGGTCCAGCAGTGCGGGGATGGTGTTAATGGTGTGGTTGGTAGGAGAAGGTGGGTGCCCGGAGGGCTGTTCGTGTTTCGTGGCCATTGAGTGCGTCAGCGCTTGGTCTGTGCATCGCCGCTGCGGAGTGAGATTGTAATGACTGTGGATGTAACAGCTCTTCTGAGCAACTAATTTTCCTTTTACCTGACCTTTTCACCTCGTGATTTAAAAATGTCAAATTCAGAAACAAGTAGCTGGTTGGGGTGCATTACTCAGAACTGCTGGCTGCAGCCAATTCCCACTGCTAATAGAGAGGTAATCCGTTTACACTTGATTTTTGTTCAGCCAGAAGTATACCTGGAGCTGACCAAGCAGCAGATGACTAGGTAACATCTTTATCTGAACAGATTTTAATTGATTTTTGTATTAATTGATCTGAGAAGTCTCCCAAAGTCTTGCAGGAGTTGTTGTATTTCTTCCTACTTTATGGGCTCCTGTGTCATCCCAAAGAAAAAGACCAGGCTCGGATATTGGGAAGCATTTTGCTGCTGCACATCACGTCCTGGCATATTGCTGCTTGCAATCAGTGGGCAATACTCGGTAAAGCTTAATTGAGTAGCCATGTAGGAAACCGAAGCATCTGTCTCCCACTTAGCTGCTGTCTTGGCTTCGTGCCTCTCTCATCCCTGGCAGCAGCGTAGCCTTGCTTCCCTAGCAGAGCTGACTGGGACTTGTGGATGTGAAACCATCAAGAGAAGGTATTTTGGATCTTGCCTTCAGGTGTTTTAGTCCTTCGCTGATCCTGTCCTTACTCAGGACCAACTGCTGCTATTTTAATTCACACTAAATAACAACTGAGGCCATTGGAGCAAGTGGAAGGGCTTGAAAAATGAGGAGCAAATCTGTAGATTGAGTTTGAAAATCTGGTTCAAGGTAATCTGAAAGATTTAATGAGAAACAAGAAAGCAACAGTCTTGAGGCTTCTCCTCACCCACGCCTGTGTGCACACACATACACACGCGGAGTGCCTTCATGTCTCTGATGGGGAATTGGCCATCGCTTCCATGCTCTGCTGCTGCCCACTGTTCCTGGAAAAGCTTTGGATCCGAATGACTCATTTTTCTGTATGAAATTGTTGGCTGTAAGCCTTTTAGTTGTCTTTTTCCTCATCCAACTAATGATTGTGATTGACTGCAGTTCAGCTTCTCCAGGCATTTTTAATCAGCGAAATGGAAATTCGGTGCCAGCGATGGTTGGTCTGCCTCTCGTACAAGGAACTGGGAACAGTATGTGAAAGACCTCGGTGTTTCCTGGGTACATCCCCTTCCTGTTTCGAGGAAATAAGATGCCGTAAGTGGCAGAGTTCAGGAGAGAACTGTAGAAGAGAGGTAAGCGAGTAATAACCAAACAAGAAGCACACGATGGAAATAATCTTTTGGTTCCCTGAACATGGTACAGAAGGAAAAATGTTTTACCAGCGTTCAAGACTAAAAAGAGAAACCAAGTCATCCTGCCTTTCTTCCCTCCCGCTGTCACTGGAAGCTCTCACTTCTCTCTCTGAAGCAGAGTTTTGTGTTTTTAGGCATTATTTTGGACGTCATTATGCTGCTGCGTGCTGCCTTCCCTACCGAGAGACGGTTCCAGCGCGGTGGACAGTAAAGGCTGCCCACTGTGATAAACGTTGGCTGCCCGAGGGCAGTGACATCCTTCCTGGCTTCACTTCTGAGCTGCCGGCTGTGCCTCCTGGGGGACCTGCATGCAGGCTCTTAATAATAAATTAATCCTCAGTTTTGTTACTTGTTCTTAGCTGGTCAAATAAATAAAAAAAAAAAA
>WKFP01013799.1:20404-35124 GCA_011057875.1 Pterocles orientalis | reverse complement strand
CATTAGTTTAAAAGTTCCAATGTGAAAAATAGAATCCATATATTTTTAACTACTGCCGTTGTCTGTAGCATCTGTAAACAAATAGAAAAAAATTGTAATGCCTCTTTTTATGATGATAGCTAATAAGCCTGTGTGCTTGACATATTCTACTTTGTCTGTCTGAATCGTACTCACTCTACTCCCTTTTGAATTCATCCAGATAACTACAGCCAAAGCTCATCTTCATTTCTTCATCCTCCAAAGGTTTCTTTGTGGCTGGATAGAGACGTAGGTCTGTATAATTCCATTTCCTGCCATTGGTCCCCATTAGCTGACGTTATTTTATTCTGAGGAGAAAGGGTTTTTATCTGTTAAAAGTTACAATGCTTATGAAATACTGAACTGAGCTTACAGAACCACTGCATTTCATAATAGTGCAAAGGAATACAGGAAAGAGCAGGTTGTTTGCTTTGGTCTCAGGAATGGTTTTATTTCTATATTTCTGTGGAATTGCTGATGATTCCTGCAGGCCACCCTCTGCTGCTGTACATTATATAACCGTGTTATACTCTGGCTGCAGCATTAGCAAATGATATCTAGAAATCTGATACGCAGCGTCTCAGATGGCTCGTCATCGGACAGAAGTAAGACTGTTGTATTGGGTTTGCGTGGCAGGGTGGTGGGGAGGTTGCCGGCGTGGCTTCTGTGAGAGGACATCAGGAGCTGCCCCCGTGTCCGCTAGAGGTGGTTCGAGCTGCCTCCAGGACAGACCCACTGCAGGGCACAGCTGAGCCTCTCACTGTGATAAGGGTAAAAAATCTGCGTGGCAGCTGAGATAGAGGAGAGTGAGGAAAAACCAACTCTGCAGACAGCAAGGTCAGAAGAGAAGGAGGGGAAGGAGGTGCACCAGGAACCAGAGCAGAGGTTGCTCACAGCCTGTGGAAAAGACCACCGGGAGCAAATCGTCCCCTGCAGCCCATGGAGAGCCCCAGGCCCCAGCACGTGGATGTGTCCTGGAAGAAGCTGCAGCCCCCAGAGAACCCACATGGGAGCAGGCTCCTGGCAGGACCTGTGGAGAGGAGCCCACGCGGGAGCAGGACTTGAGACCCTCGGGAGGAGCCACGCTGGAGCAGCTTTGAAGAGCTGCGGCCCATGGAGAGGACACCGTTGGTGAAGGACTGGGTTCCGTGAGAGGGAGCCCGTGCTGGAGCAGGGGAAAAGCGTGAGGAGGAAGGACTGGCAGGGGTGAAATGTTAGGGACCAACCCCAGCCCCCATCCTCCTATGCTGCTGAAGGGGGGAGGTGGGAGAGTTAGGAGGGAAGTTGAGTCTGGAAGGAAGAGAGGGGTGAGGGAAAGTCTCTTTAGATGTGTTTTATTTCTCACTATCCTACTTTGTTACAATTAATTGTCAATAAAATAAAATTAAATTAATTTCCCTGGTCGCGTCTGTTTTGCCTATGACAATAATTTTGAGCAATCTTCCTGTCCCGGTCTTGACTCGTGAGCTTTTCCGTTTTCTTTTCTCCGCTTGTCCTGTTGAGGAGGGGGAGTGAGAGCAGCTTGGGGGGCACCTGGCACACTCTTGGTGGTACTGGATTGTTTGCATGTGGGATGCACAGTCTGAGGGAGTATGGCTTTTCTGTGCAGATTAAGACCTGCCCTTTAGAAATAATTTTACAGGGAGTACCAACATTCCTTAAAGCCTTTAAACTTTAATGATCATTTCAGGAGTTTTGACCCGGTATTGTCTTTGACTTTAAGCTCTGCTTATGGAAAGACTCTTCCAGAGCTCACAGCTGCTCTCCCTGTGCCAGCGCAGCCTGCGCTCTGAACTGCATCACTGAAGTGATCTGGGTTGTTAATTTTTTTCTGAAGTAAATACCGATTTTTAGAGGTTTTTAAAAATTATTTTTCTGCAGAGAGTTTATTAATCTGGATCACTTCAGCTCTCTGGTTTTAGTGCAGTCTTGTATGATGTTATATTTGTACAACTAAAGGGACAGCAAACGGAGGGACAGGAGTTAAAAACCAGAGAGAAGAGAATAAACCCTCATTTGCTGCTGGAGGAAATCTGTCCTCAAGCTGGGTCTGAAAGCAGCAGCCTGCCTGCCGCAGGTGATGTTGGTTTATTCAGCTTTGAGGAACATTAAGTTTGAGATCTTCTGTGTTTACTTGGGATATTCTTGATTTTCCCAGAGAGGAGAGGGATGGATAAGCAGCACCAGCTTCACATCTCATAGCAGCTGTAAATGAACCATTGCATCTACCATTTATGTCCCAGCAGATCTGGTTTTATCATTAATGTTCATTGACATTGGAAAGGGCTTTTTTTAGCCTATTATTGTTTTCATTTTTTTAAAATTCTATTTTTTTCCCCTAACTTCAGCTGTCTTTATAACTGTTTGTAAATAAAGAAAAATAATGAAATCCCGATCAGTCCAGGTTGCTCCCTGTGGGTCTGCTCTGTATGTGTGCTGTTTTCTGTTCATAGCCACACCAGTTACTTAATTAACAATAAATAATTGATAGTCCTGCAATTGTGCCTAGAGAAGGAGAAGCGGTCATATTTTTCTCCCACCTCAGATTTCTGATTAACTTAGATTTTAAGATGACCTGAAGGATGTAGAGCAATGTCCTTTTATCCTGAAATCTTGGGAGAGGAAGCTGTGTGTGCTTCTCTGAAGGTGAAAGAGGGCAAAATACCCAGGGCAAAGGGCTGTTTATTTTTATTGTGTTTAAAAATCAATACATTTCTTTAGCATGCTGATAGAGAGCTTGCTAAGAAATTTTTTTTTTCTCCTACTACAGCAGTTAGGATTTGCTCTGAATTACCTCTGGGCAAAGGTGAGTGATCTAACGGGGAACGAGTGGCCGAGCACGCCTACATCGCTGCGTCCTCTAGACTGAGGGGGTTTGGTGGCGGGAGCTGCTCATAGCGAGGACTCGTGAAGATGCACATGTGGTACTGTACAGTGCAGGAGAGGAGGAGAAACAAAGCCCGTGGAAAAGGATAGCGTGGGGCTTTGGTGATGGTATTATTTTAAAGAATGGAAGATGGGGGTTTAAAAACAAAGGATGAAAGAAAAATTATCAGATGAGGTCACTCGAACTGCCACTGGTAATTCTTTGTTGTTGTTGTTGTTGTCTTTAAAACCAGAAATATTTAACCTTGTTTTGGAAGAAGAAAACATCTGTCATGGAAACTGTATGGATCAAATGAAAAGCATACCGCAATCATAATTTAATTAATTTGTAAAGAAAAAACTGGAAGCGTAAGAAGATTAAATTAACAGGATTACAAATGTAATCATAACAGACAATAGTATTAGATCTTTGGCAGCTGGGTGGTTGCTGTAAAAGACTGTTGACAGATGAAATCATCACCATAGTCAAGTATATAAAGTCAATTTATATATTTCTAAAAATACTTTCCCTTCAAATATCAGAAAAAATTAGTGAAAAAATACTAAATTAATGCTTCAGAATGGGCATAATGTTGGCTGCCCTCATGATTTACAGTAGGCAAAATGAATTATTTATGAAACCCTTGATACCGAACTGACCTTTGGTCAACAACAGGTGGCAGTCAGGTTTATTTCACTGGATAAGAATTGCAGTTAAAGATTTCATTTACATTTCAGATAAATCAGTCTTTACATTAGTAACTACATTTCATTTTTCTCTGTTTGAACAGGACTTTATTTTATTGGCTCATTTATTTGTATTTATCGTTTAGTTGCTTAAGGAGCCACTAATGACTTAGCTGCAAGAGCTGCAAAGCTAAACTTTTAATTGTTTTTTTTTTTTAATTTTGTTTTTTTTTTCTTTTTTTTTTTTTTTTTTTTTTTCATCTTGTGGTACCTCTAAGGGTGTTGGTGATTTTCTCAGAATGTTTTTTTCTGAGTGCCTGCAGTCAGTAGGTTTTAAGAAGGTGTGGTTTAGGTTGGGTGATGTATTGCTGAGACGCACTGAATACAGGGATTACATGTTTTTGGTCTGGTGGCGTTGGGTGGAATTACTCCAAGGGCCTCAGCTCTATGAAAGTCCAGGTTAGTAAAATAAATGTGGTTTAGTGGGTGGTTTTGCTGAGTACAGGAAGGTGTTTGGGTAGTGTTGCAGTCTTTAGGTGAGTCCATCAACACTGACACCCTGCCTTTGGGGTGTGAGTAGAAAGGATTTACAGCAGTGTATTTTTTCTATTTGTATGGGCGTTTGGAGACATACTTGCAAAGTTTGTTTAAGAGCATTAGTTTTTTTTACTAATAACTTTTAAAAAAGTTATTATGATTAGTGATATAACTGATGCTGGAGCATCCTAGCACCCCCAGCCTCTTCTCACAGGGCAAGTGCTCCAGCCTGGCCAGTTTGGGGGCCCTAGGCTGAACTTGCTCCAGTTTACCCGTGTCCTCCTTGCATTCAGGGGAGGCTGCAGAACTGGGTGCAGTATTTCAGGAATGCTCTGATGGTTTTTGAATAAAGGCAGATGATCAGTCTTTTGCTGCTGGCCATGCTCCTGCTAATAAATTCCGGGATGCTGTTCACCATCTCTGCGCCAGGGCATGCTGCTGGCTCGTGCTTGGCTTGCTGCTCCCAACGCCCTTCCAGCCAGGCAGTGCCTAGCCATGGCACTGCAAGAGTTTCTTACTTCCCAAGTACAGGACTTTGTATTTGTCCTTGCTGCATGTCGTAAGGTCCCTGTCAGCTCGTCCCTCCAGCCCAGCCCAGTCTCCCTGGATGGCAGCCCTGCCCCTAATATGACCTAGTCTCCCCTGAGTTGGTGGCATCTGCAGGCTTGGTGACAGTGAAGTCTGTTGCCTCCTCCACGTCACTGATCAAGATCTTTTGTAATTCTGTGTGAGCATTTTACATCGTGTCACTGTAACGCAATTGTTTCTTAACACAAAGTGGTTTTATTCTTGATACTTGCAGTCAGTGTGGATCTCAGTAAATTGTGCTTCAGTATATCTGGTGTAAATGGAAAGGTTTACTGAGTTTTTGTGCCACTTCTGTATAAAATGGCATGTTTTGTTGCTACGAAGAAGTTTCTCATTTTTAAGTCATAGCCTTCAGAATTTGTCTGTAAGCAGACAGATGATATTCCTCATCTGCTCCGGTGCAGAGTGAGCCTGCCTACTCTGAACGAGCCTTTCTCAGCAGGTTAGGGTGGCTGTCTCGAAGGCAGGAGGACACTTCTCCCCGGCTGTCCTAGGGAGGGTACCTTCCACCAGAGCAGGTGAGGTTCGGCTGGCACACGGTTACCCTCGCTGAGCCGGTGAGATGCTATGGGAAACATCTCTGGGCAAAAACTTCCTGTGCAAGGGAACAAATATCCAAAGTCCAAATTAATGCTCTGTTTAATATATTTGGTGACTGTAACAGTCTTTTTCCCCAAAAAAGGACAGTTGTGCCTGGAGGAAAGGAAGGGTGATGCTGACAGCAGAGCTTCTGCTGAGATAGGTGACAACATACCCGACAGCTTGCTCTTCTGACTTGCACCAGTCACCTTCAAGGGGGATGCTTCAGCTACTCGGCAATTTTACACCTCTTGGTTTTCCTCAAATAGCATGTCCCAATTTCTGAGAAACCGCAGTGCCTTATGTCATCACTAACATTATTATTATTTATATACAAGAAGAGCCAGAAGGCGTCAGAGCCCTTCAGTTAAAGTTCTTATGAACATAAAGGCAGTCTTACCTATTGACGTAAGGTGCTTAAAATATAAAAAAATACTTGTGAATGATGCTCTGTAGTGGAAATAGATGAGGATCATCAAATGATGGAATAAACTGGGGTTAAGATTTTCAGTGTAGAAGTTCTGCCAGTGCTCCTGGGATCATATTTTCAAATATGGGACCTGGACTTCCAGGTCACAACCTAAATACTTCTGAAAATTAACTCAAGGAGCTTGAACCTTGCTACTTCTGGAACCCCTGACTCAGATTTTCATCGTGCATTTATAGGTTTAGTCTCCGCGTTGTGTAATCAGTTATCTAAATGGCTTGAGATGCTTGTGCGCACTGGGGCATCCGTGTTCATAGGATCATAGGATGGTTTGGAAGGGATGTTAAAGAACATCTGAAGATCATCATGTTCCATCTCTGAGCGGCGTATCTGACAAGGTAGGCATTGCTTAGGCTCCCAGTTGTCCTGACAGTCATAAACAGGGAACTGGAGTGTGATTTCCCAAGGCATGCAGGGAACGTGCATGCTGCAAATCCATCGATTTTCAGTTGGAGTGGACACTTGGCTTACTCAGGGGCTTTAGAAATTCCCAATCAAGACAGCTAACTTGAAGCGTACGTTTGTTATGGTCTCGGTGTAAAGAGGCTGATGTTACTGAGTGACAGGGAGAATAATTGCATGGGAAGGAGAACATAGCTCAGACTGATGACATTTGTGCTGCTTACCCAGCTGCGAGGCTGTGACTGGGGAACAAGAGGGCGTGGGAAGGAAGAGGGATGTTCCCTCTGCAGCTGTACCAGTGAGGGAGACACACCAATTCAAAACAAACAAACAAAAAAAACCTACACAAAACAAAAAAGGAAATGCTTTAAGAGCAAGTGTCAAATTGAAATAAAAATGTCACTGCCCAAACCCATAATGAAATATGGTGCTGTGAAAATACCGCTTCCAAGCCTGGAGGTAGCAAGATGTTCTACCTGGTGTAATTTTATCTGGTGTGACATGGAGATGTGAAGTCCCCTTGAGCATCTTAAGAATTTAGGAGGGAGTTTGTAGACAAAAGTCCTCCTGTCAGTCAAGATCATGTAATCACAGCTTCTTCCTCATGGGAAAAAAAATGGTATTTAGATTGCACATTTACATTTAAAAATCAACTAAATTAGGATAGAATTTTGTATTTTGTAAGCTATGTCTTTTTGCTTTGACTTGAACATTTAGGAGTAGGGCAGAAAGATTTCAGTGGCATCAAAACTACAAGCCCCATCCCTGGAAACATTCAAGGTCAGGTTGGATGGGGCTTTGAGTTTTGTTTGTTAACCTTTACGTTGTTTTGCTAACCTTTGTGTTTGTATAAAATTGCCAGGTATTCTCTGAAGTCTCCCTGGAAGAGGTTTACTAATGTACTCACTGTTCAGGATATTGAAATCAAGGTCTTGAGTTGCTTAGTCTAAAAATATCTCTCTCTCTTCTCATCCAGGTCAACAGACCCAGCCTTGTGCAGAGCAGCGCGTTCATAAATGTGAAGCAAGCCCGCACCGTCATGTTTGGCACTAAGAGGTCAGTTTTCACCTTTCTTGTTATGCTTCTGATCTCCAAAAAATAGTGTAGCCATTGTGACTCTAACCTGAAAATTTTGCATTTTCTAAATGCATTGTTGTGCAAAATCCATAAGCTGGATATATTGCTCTTTCTGTTTCATCGGTTGTTTTCTGTTTGCTGTACAGCTCTGCTCTAGCTCAGTACTGTGCTAGTGCTGGAGGACATCCCTCCTGGTTTCTGGGTACAGAAAATAACACCAGGGCAACAAAGCACAAGTGTGAGATAGGTTATTTTCTGCCATTTTAGGGAGTTCACACTGAGTATAAGGTGACCCCAATCTCTTACTCTTTATTGGCGTTAGTCCTGGACTGTTCCTGTGTTTGTTGTAATACCTCGGACACGTTCTGAAGCACGGCTGGTGGATGGCCATGGGACTGCGTTCCTGAACGCTGAGAGCATGTGTCAGTGTTCTTTTCTTTGGGGTTTGTAAGCGTACAGAAATAATTATCTGTTTTGACCTAAATTCACAAGGTGTTCACTATCCCCTTCCTTTTGCTTTTTAATTGGAAGTGACGCTGTTTGAATGAAGCTATAAAACATGCTTCTGCTCTGTTACGGAATTAACTTTCTTATTGCTGAACTTTGTTATGGTAGGGAACCGCAAAATAGCATCTATGGATGTGGACTCTGTTTAGGTTTCCTGCCATTTCCTAAGTATGAACGTGGGTGTGTGGCTCTCTCCGATAACCCCCAGCTTCTCCCAGTAGCATTTGTTCCAGCTGTGGGTGAGCAAGGGGAGGAAGTGGACCTGAGCGTGTTGTTCCAGTTGTGGATGATTGCTTGCTCACATCAGATAGCAGCAGGGAAGATTATTCTTCACCTTGAATGTTCACACTACCCCAGTGCCAATTGATCCAGGATGTAAGTGGCCGTGTTCTCTGTGTTTCTTGACAGCTTTATGTCTTTGTAGCTCTAGAGCTTAACCGTACAGCAGAACTTCAGCTTGCCTGTAGATTGGCAATTTGTCTCTGTCAATTCTACGACGTAAGTTTCCGCTTTTCTTTGGCTTTGGTATTTGCCACACACTACTTTCTCTGGTCCCCTTGCGCACAGTTTCCTTGTTTTCTGTCTCTGCTTTGCCTGAGCATCTTCTGCCTCTTCCACTCCGTTCACCCACATGGACTCAATTCACCAAAATTCGTAATGATCTGCTTGTGCCCAAGTCCATCCAGGACTTGCACTTGGGCGACATGGTAGCTGCCTTAAACAGACACTTCTTGCAAACTTATCCTCTGTTAGCTTCCTTGGGACTCACTTCTCTGAATATTACCCTCCTCCTGGAGGGAAGAGGGTTTTGATCTTTTTTACTTTCTCTGGTGATAGTGAAACTAACCCCCAAAGTAGCAACGTTTAACTAATGAAGTAATAAGATAACAAACATTTGTTTTGCCATGGATCTGCAAAAAAAGTCCTGAAGAGTTTACAGATCAAGTGGTGGGTCCACCTCAGCCAACAACCGAACACCCACACAGCCGCTCACTCACTCCACTGTCCCATGGGATGGGGAGAAAGGAGGAGGAAGGTAAGAAGATCAGTGGATAAAGACTGAGTAGTAGGTGAAGCAAAAGTGCACAAACCAAGGGAAATAAAGAATTCATTCAGTGCTTCCCATTGTCAGAAAGATGTTTAACCAGTTACTGGAAAGCAGGGCCTCCACACACGTAGTGGTTTCTTTAGAAGGCAAATGCCATGACCACGCATGTCCCTGCTTCTTCCTCCTTTCCGTCAGCTTTTGTTGCTGAGCTCATCACATGGGTGTGGAATATCCCTTTGATTTCTTCTGCTCAGCTGTCCCAGCTGTGTGTCCTCCACCCTGCCTGGTGGGAGAGTGAGTGGGAAAGAGAGAAGGACCTGATGCTGTGTAAGCAACAGCCCAAACACTGATGTCTTGTCACCAGAGTGTTTTAATCACAAATCCAAAACACAGCACCGTGCAGGCTGCTGTGAAGAAAATGAACTCCATCCCGGCCAGACCAGAACTATGTAAAAAGCCCAGTCCGTGTTCATGTGCTGGAGATTAAGCTTCAATACAATGGTTGCATATGTAACAAAATAGAGAAAATACATATTTTTAGTTTACCAGTCCATCTAATAAAAATTTGGTTTTCTATACATACAAATAAAATCACAAAAATTTCAAGCTGGGGTGAACAGCTTTCAAAAATTTGCTTCAGGCGACTGTGTCCTTAATTATAAAATGTGATTTAATATTTGGATATAGTCTGTGTTTTTACAAATTAAAATATAAAAGAAATTTAAGTCTCTTTATCTTAAGTGATTAACTTTTTCTCAGTTATATTTTTACAGCAGTCTGTGTTACAATAAGGTTCTTCCCTGCCTTGTGTGGGGCCTTTCAGAGCCATTTACGTGAGCTAACCCAACCTGGCATGTGTCTTTGTGTTAGAGGAAGTCATCTCCATTTCTACACCAACTTCATGCCATAGCCCTAACACTCAGGATTATTTATTTCTCCTGTTTATTTCTCTGCTATCTTGGAGTTTTTATAAGAGTGTCTGATTATTGCCTGCAGATTCTTTGATTCTAGGATTACACTTGCACTTCAGTTATAACCTTCCGTACCATAAGTTCCTTCTTCAAAATTGGCTGGCACTTGAAATTACGAAGAGGACCTAACATCTAAGGGGCTGGATTTTTTTGTTTGTTTGGTTTTTCTTTGCATTGGAGCACTAGTGTATTTATTTACTTCTCCAGCTATTAATGTGTGAGCAAAGCTGCAGACACCTTCCTTGTCATGTTTCCAGTTCTCTTATGCTTTAGAAGATTCGAGAGGGGAAGAGTTTCTAAGAAAGATCCTGAAGATCCGTTGTGTATGTGCCTGGGCTCTGCAGTGCAGTGTTCCCTGTTACAGGCGTTCGAGAGTGCGTAGGATGAGGAAAATGTTGTTTGGTTTTTGTTTTTCAAGAAATGCATTTGGAAGAAAAATATGCCAATGTATAAACTGAAGATCAGTCTCGCTGAGTGATGAAGTCAGTTGAAGGTACTCATGCCCCAGTCATTTCTTTTTGCACAGGAAAGCGTGAAGACATTTCCCAGACAAGGATGAGCCTTTCCTCCTGCTCAGATTTCCTGCTGAGCTTGGGCGCCAGTGCCCTGCGGGTATCTCCAGTGGTTGGTGTGTTCCCAGTCTTGGCAGAACTGCTGCTGTTAGATCCTGGTGGTAAAAATCTTCATAAGATTTTTCCCATTTTTAGGAAATGAAGGCTGTAGATTAGAGAGTTATCAGTGCTGCCACACATGGAATCTAGTCTCGATTTAGAACCACTCTCGTTTAATTTCGACTGAAATGTGAAAGGCAGAGGTGTGACAGTCAGCACCCAGTGGAGCTAAGTGGCGTTCTCTAGACTCTGCTGCATCTTTCCCAGCTAAGAATAGCTACGCTCGTGGTCAGAAATACATTTTTCTTTCGGGGGTTTCTTGCCCGATACCTCTCTGAATCCAGAACTGGTACCACATAAGGAGAGCTGTTGTCATGTCCCACAGATTTTCTCGGATGCTTCTGGCAATTACATGATTTCTCAGGTGTCTCTTCAGCTACTTTTTTAAAATTCCTGCCCACATCCTAACACTACATCAGAGCAAAAGGCTTTTCTTCCTGTATCTGTATTTCCTAGCAAAAAATCCCGATATCCTGATAAACCCCAAACCTCATTTCACAACAGGATATGTCTGCGTCCTGCTCGTACCTATAAACCCTGGGGTTGAGTTTTCCGTGTGGTCAATAGTAGATAGCTGCACAGATCCCGCTGTCTGCTGATGGGATTAGTTCCTGCTGCTCCCCGACACCTTTTCAAACACACGTACTGGCGATTTATTTTATTACAGCGCTGTAGAAGACACAGGAAAGTGTGTTCCGATCCCACATTCGGCAACATGAACCAGCCTGAGGGAACAGGACCAGCGAAACGGCTCCGTCTGCGCTGTACTGCCACAGACAGTGGTCCCAGGTCGTTGGCTCTGCATTTCTGTGGCCATAAATTGCCTGTTTTGCTGACACTTTGAAGTAAATGGAGGGAAGCATCAGCACTGCTGGCTTCCTGGCAAAGAGCCTGAGAGCGACTTAGCATGCCGTGTGTGTCTAGCTAATGCCGCTTCGATGGAAAGTTTTAATTAAGGGCATGTCTGTGCGTGCAGAGGAGAAATCAAAGGCACTTGGGAAAGAGAAAGTGTGTCTGCTCCAGACTCATTGAGGAATAATTTGGTGACTAATGACTTTCAATTAATTGGAAAATATTTTCTTAAATATTGCCGGAAAGTACAAGAAAATAAGTCTGAAGGGAAGACTGTAAAATTAGCCTGTAGATGGAGTTCATTTGCTCCGTACTTGCTGGAAGATGCCGTGGTAGTACAAGTCAGAGGTGTAGGGACTGTGAAGCTCATCTGATATGCTGGATTTCTTTCAGCTCCCTACTTGTAATTATCAGAAGAATGCTGGAAGCTGGTTTGCCTGCGGCCAGTGTTCTTGATTTTTCTGTAACACTTTCTAAGTTTATAAACATCAAAAAATTCACTGTTAATACATGTATAATTTCATAGCATATCTTTTATAACTAGCTAGCCATATTAAAATTCTAGCTGTTGAAATTTAACTTATTACATGGGAATTTTAGCTCTGTGTCCTGGTTCTCATAGTTGCAGAAAGAAAATGTACTCAGTTCTCTTCAGGCTGTCTAGAGGGATGGCTCTTTATGAAAAGCGCAGTTCTGAGGAGCAGGGATAATTCATCTGCCGCTAGATATGGTGCATGATTGATTTTGGATAATGTTCGGTGGATGATTCATTGCTCATTCTGCATTGTGGCAAAGCCGAAAGGGCCAGCTGAGATTTGTTCAGGGTTTATGATGTCATACTGTATTTGCCTTAATCCCTGTAATCTTTTTATGGCCTCGGTACAGCATGACTTCGACCCTTTTATCAACCAAGGTAGAAAACCTGCTTTATTATTATTTATTGCACTTTTCTTCCAGAAGAAGTGGTGCTTTCTCAAGAGCCAAAGCATCACTGTGCCACCAACCCCGTGAGAGGCTGGGGATGACCGTGCAGTCTTAGCTTTTGTCCCTATTTGATCTTCCATCTTTAATATCACTCTAAGGCACTCTTTGCATTAAATAACTACGGTGGAAGAACACCACCAGTGGCTTCAGCCACGTCATGGTGAACTCTCGTGTTCCTCTCTATGGTGGGTGATTGGTCAGCTCCTTCTGTTCATCTTCACGTTCTCCTGTGAACTGTACTCTCACGTGCAACCTTACCTCATCCCCAAAGCCCCGTTTTTTTGTTTGTTTGTTTCTTAACATAGACAAGGTTATTTTCTAGACACAGAATTCTAGGTCTGGTTTCCTAATATCTTCCTCTGTTCCTGCTGATGTTTATGGAAAAGTGAATCTGAAGGCTGGAACGGATAAGGCTCTTTTCTTAGGATTAATTATCAGATGCCATTTCAGATGTATGCAGCAGATGGGGAGTCTCATGGGAAGGGGAGAAATAAATCCAACAGATGTGTCATAAGAGCAAAAAAACTATTTATGAGAATAGTTCCAAGAATGGAAGATGCCATCAAAAGGTTATTTACCTTTTTGGCAATCATTGCATTTTGACTGACTTTTTCTAATCTGAGAGATGAGAAATAGTTTGGCACTTATTATCAGAAACTGTCTTATTTCAGAATCAGAATTATCTTATTTCTCCAGGTGTTACGGAACAATGCTGCATGCCTCCACTGCTCATGACAAAGAAAGGAATCCTTTTGCACAACGTGGGAAAAGTCCAGAACACAGAAAGATGAAGTATCTCAGAGTATTCCGATAAAAGTAATGAAAGCTGTGATCCTAAGGCCAGTGTAAGACTGCCGCTTCTCAGTAAGTTAGAGCAGCGGTCCCATGCAGAGCAGGGAGAGGTGAGAAGCATTGCCCTTGTTATATCCCCACCCCGTACCCCAGGCTTGCGTGCGGCTCCTCGGGCAGTGTGTAGGCAGGCTCTGGAATTTGTTGCATGAGCGTGTGAACACTAAAAAGTTCAGGAAAAGTAAGAAAAAACCTTTTTTTTTTTTTTTTTAATGTGAAGGTGGTCAAATACTGGGATGGGTTGCCACGAGGCTGTACTGTCCATTCTGGGAGGTAATCAAAACTAGACTGGATGTGGCCCTGAGCAACCTGCTGCAGCTGAGCCTGCTCCGAGCAGGAGGATGGACTGGAGGATCTCCAGAGGTCCCCACCAGCCTCACTGACTCTATAGCCTGTTGCAGGCTATGAAACAAAGAAATACCTCTACATTAAGAAGCCCAGATTTCTGGGAGCAGGGGAGCTTTGTTCTGCTGTTTTCCACTGTCTCTGTTGATTTCTCCCTTAGGGCTGGGCTTAGCCACCGTCCCAGAGGATGCTGAGCCAGTTGGTCTGATCCAGCATGGCTGTTCTCGTGTTCTAGACACTGGGCTGGGCTGCAGGCAAGTAGTAAGTCTGGATATGGAGGAGAAGCTGTTTGGAAGAGGAGGGTAACGCAATGCAGCTATCGCAGGGCAGCCCAGGGAGAGTCCTGACACTGAGCCATGAGCATCTTAACTCAGGGCGGAGGTGCTGGGAATCTGGCCAACGCCAGTGTCCCCAGCTTGGTCCACCTGGGTTACTGGTGGGGCTCACACAAGGCAGACTGGTGCCCTGTGCTCACCTCCTCTCTACGAAAGCTCAACACTTAAGCTTCTTCTTAATTTGAACTGTGTTTAGTCCAGTTGTTGGGGACCCCATGTTATTCAAGGAGCTAAACAAGCTGATGTTTGTGACACTGGGCAGCTGGGAGGCTTCCATGTGTGTTATGAAGCTTATTTAGTTTTACCTGTTGAAGAGGTAGGACTGTTGCGTGAACGGTTGGCATCTTGTTATGGGGTGTGAAAAGTTGGTCACAGACTCTAAAGGCCACAATAGGAGAAGCCAAAACGGAAAGATTGTAAATGTGATACTTCGGAAGTCAGAAATGGAGATGAAGAGGAGTAAATAAAAATAGAAAACAAAACAAATCCTAAAGACTGCGTCTTTAACTGTGAGTCCTTCTTGTCTTTTTTTGTAAATGTCAGTTTCTTTATAAGTAAACAGTTTGCTCTTTTAAAATAGTTGGTGATGACTCAATAGCTCATCTTTATTGTTGTGTATTTTAAATATGCAGACTTCAGCAAGTCTGAATTTGTGCTCTTTGGGGAAAAAACAAGGCTTTAATCACATTCAGACCTAGCCTCCCTTTCATCTGTCTGGCAGTTTACTTGCTTTGACAGGTGAGTATAACCCTCTGAGATCCGTGTTTTGTTTTTAAACCCACTCACCCACTTATATAACTTTCCTTACGCAGAGATTGTAATTTTTATTTTACCTTACCTGACACCAGTCAGATAAAGAAGCGGGTTTAAAGACATTTGCTGTTTATTTGTTATATTCCAGTTGGTGTTTATGATATT
>WKFP01013798.1:453342-470734 GCA_011057875.1 Pterocles orientalis | reverse complement strand
GGAGAGGGAGGATGCCAAAGCTCACGGAACGGAGATAAACGAGTGTCCCGGACCGAGAGCTAACGGCGACCGTGGGGGGAGGGGGTGGGGAAAGGCCTTGGGAGAGTGAACGCAGGCTCCCCAAAGCGAGACGAATCCGGAAGTGCAAAAGACAGTACTCCTAGAAGAGTCTTCTTCTAATATACTGGGTATGACGTGCATGGGATGGAATAATTGGTCAGTCTGCATCTCAATCTTTACCTAAAAGCAAATCCCAGGCTAGAAGCCAGACTGTCTCTTCCCCCCCAAAAGGCTGAATGTATGTCCTTGAGAACAAATAGCAACATCCTAGCAATAACTATAAACGTTCTTCTCTTATCAATTCTCTCCTGAGCAGGAATCCAAAACATAGCTTCTTCCTAGCTGTTTATGAAGAGAAGGGAAAAGGAAAAAAAAAAATTAACTCTGCTCTGCTTAACCCACGACACTGAGGCTGTTTCTCAAACTGTCTTAAGTCTTTATAGAGAACACTAAATCAGTTCTCTCCCTTTAATAGCTTGATTGCCATATCTAAATACCTCCATTAAGGTGCAAGTCACAGATATTTTACTTTCAGCCCCAAGTGTTTCTGTGTGTAGGAATTTGACAGAGTACATTAGTCCTGCAATAAGGTATATCAGCTAATGACTTTTTAATATCAACTGTGTATGTCCTGTCACAAAACAGACAGAATGTACAGAATATATATTTGCTCTTCATATGTGAACAGCTGGAATGTGAGGCAGAGTTTAAATGTATGCTACCATGTTATCTTGGCCTGTTTACAGCCATTGTAGACCTCATTGCTGAGAGGTTTATTTCAGAAGTGTAAGTATTATCCCCCTGCCATCTCCCAGATTCACATTTTAGAACCTCAATTATTTCCCTGCATTTGACTTATTGACAGAATCCACTTGATGTTCTTTCCAACTGAAACAGGTACAATGGCTGGCCACAGGCAGTGCCTGAGGGTGTGAAAATGTATGTTGAAAAGCAGCAAAGTACAGCAATCTTCTTGAAGAATTAATGGCAGCAAGAACTTATTTACCCTTCCCCAGACAGGTAGGAACCACGGATAGAAGTGAAGAATCAGTATTTGTTCTGTGTGCTATGTCTGATCATCAGCATAAGCCACAGTATTTGCAAACAGAAGTGGATGACAAGAAGACAACATGAAATTCCCGTAATACTTTTTTGTTCAGTTTAATGAAATCAAAATAAGACTTCTTTTTTTTTTCTTTTCACAAAGAAATTGTAGGGTTTTTTTTCCTTGATTTTGTTCTCATGATGACCATTAACACATGGCAATAGTACTAAAGGCTTTATCTGCTGTAATATCATATTATAAATATACCAAGACAGCAATTTTCCTATAGAACTAGAATAACTGTATATGCATATATATATACGAAAGTGTATATACAGTGTACATACAAAACCCAGGTGACAAGGACTAATTTTGTTTCCTAAGACATAAATTTGAAAGGGCAATGCTAAAGACCTGTTTATAATTTATTTTTATGTTCTCATTAGAATTATAATACCAAGTGGGTGTAAAATATTCAGATTCAGAACAGATCATTATTTTTATCTTATTCACCTCTCCAGAACTCCTATGCTTGAATTCAAAGGAAGAAGATCCCAATTTGGGTCTTGTTTGTTTGCTTTACTCTACGATCTAAACAGTTCACCTTTTTCTTAGGCTTCAATATAGAGTTGCACAAAGAGCGTGACACAAAGTTGCTTGGGAAAAGGGAAGACTCAGAGGAAGACAGTACTTAGTAAGGGGAGGCAAGGGTTAAGGCCTGGGACCACGGAACAGCTGGAATATGTTAGTTTTAGAGGAAGGCAGCCCAGAGAGGGAGAGTGAACTGCCAGCAGGTGGCTGGGAATGGCTGAATAACTCAGTGGTGGGACTGGAAGAGAGCTTTGCCTCTTACTGTGAGAACTCGACCAATTTCAGCAAAAGCCTCTTTTTCTTTATAACAGTGGACCTTTGTCAAAGCCCATTACAGTAAATTTAGCATTTCCTTTAAATATGATAGGTTCTGGATCTGGCCCCTGCTTGTTTTGATGCTGTTTTTGCTTGCTGTTATCTCTTAAAGCTTTACCTTATTTTTCCTCTGATGAGGGAAAGAGGGCTGGTGGACTGCTAGACAGGCTTCAAAGTGTGAGACACTGATGTGTTCTTTGGAGAGACTGCCTCCAAGTCAAGCAGACACTGTTTTGTTGAGAGAAGCTACAAGCAGACAAGTCGGGGAAGAAAGGTCTGCCATGTCTGTCTCTTCTGCAGTAAGGAAAGCTATGCTGACAGAGACAGCTGCTCTTACCACAGTGACGCTTTGCTGTGGTTTGCAGTACTGGTCTATGTTGTCCAGAAGTCCTAGTCATAAAGCGGGTTTTGCTCTGGGTGGAACTATACAGACACAGAAGGGCAACCCTGGCCCGAAGACTTTGCTGTGTAGGTCTAAAATGAGAGATGACAGCAGGTGGACATGGAGACAGGGTGGCGAGGACCCAATGACAGTCCGGGGCTGGGAGCATAGCACAGCACTTTTCTCAGTGGTTAAAGGGAGTTTGAAGGAAGGATTTGAAGACAACAGGATCCTTTACAGGTGTTTCTGAAAAGCTCCTCCCAGGTGTGAATGACAGTGCAGGATAAAGTGTATGGGTTCTTATCTGATGATCTGACAAGGTGGCATTTGGCACAATGGAAAAAAACAATACTAGAATAACCAAAATGTGAGATGATGAGAGCTTGGAGAAGACTTTCATTTCTGTGGACGGATGGGAAAACTTTAACTCATGTGCTAAGCGGTAAGTCAAGTTGAAGATGATGTCTGGATTATGTACTGGAGTGATGGACAGGATGGAAATATAATTCACTGTGGCTATGACAAGAGACCTTGTGCAAGGTTAGCTTGGAGAGAAAGAATGGCGGGGAGAGTAACAGTTCTATTCCAGCCCCACTAATCATCAGCTAGTGATCCAGAGAGAGCTGTGAGATGGTGGATGAGAGTGTATGTACAGAACGATGCAGGTGTTGGGGAGCTGAGGTAGTTTGTGTTGGCATGTGTGCACTAGAGGGATCTGTGTTTGAAGTCAAAAGAGGTTATGTTTGGGGGAGAAGGAAGACTAACCGAGGACAGAGGCCCAAAGATGTTGTAGTGTGGGTGGATGTAAGATTAGAGACTTCAGATATGGGCAGGGGAGCAGAAGGAAACAAAATATTTAATGGAGCGCTGGCAAGCTGGCGAGCACAATCACAGGGATTTCTCCACAGAACCCCTGCGAAAGCAAGCAGATATTAGAAGTAAAAAAAATGTTAAACCTCAAGTCAAGAAAGAACAGGTCATCAAGAAGAGTGTTGCTGACTGCTGAGGCTGACTGAGTCAGTCAGGGGTCTGGTGTACCTCGGAAAAATTTCAGGCAGAAAGGATGAAAATTACTTTAGAAAGTATACACCAACATCATATGAAGGTGAACATACTGAGTGTTGGTGGCAGTTAGGAAAATGTTCAATAGTTTTTTAAAGGTAGGATATCTTAAAATTCGAAATAACAAACTGCAGCTAGAAATCCAATTCCCTCATAACTGAAACACTGGTCACAAATGTAGTCTTCTGTATTTCTTTACAAGGCTATGTCCTTGTTGTTCTATTTTCCTGTGTCTTTGTTACTTTCCCAGAATAATATGTAAAATGTTCATATTTGTGCTGAGACTCATCATTTATGAATCTTGATGTTTTGCTAATAATAAATCCACTTTTTTCCAGCTTAATATTCTTGTAAGTGGATAAAAGAACTGACATCTGAGAATTTTAAAATTATATTTAAAATTATATTTAAAAATGGTTAAGATTTGATACTTATTTTCATTACAACTACCCCAAATTTTTGTTCCAGGATGCATTCCATGGCACTGTACTCCAATGAAACAATGCTAATCCAGTAGATGCATTGGCTATCTAATATTTTAAGAAAAGATTCAGTACAGATTGCTTTATTAGAAAAAAGCCCAGTGACCTATTACGAAATATTTTTGGCAAATGCAAAATGTTGTTTGGCATTTCTGAACAAGCAAGATACTCCTTTAAACTCATGTATAGATAATGAACTGTCAGTCTGCATAGGAGTTTTCATGACAGTAAGATAATAAACACTGACATGGATAAATTGTCATGAGTTGAACAAAAAACCCTTGTCAAATTATCATTTTGAGGACGATGGTGCATTTGGTTATAATGAAAACAAATGTGCTGGTGGCTCCTTGCAGTGGTAATTTTGCTGTCCAAGATGACAGAGTTAGTTTTGAGAAACTTTTTAATTTTTTTGTACACATAATGGCATACTGGTCACTTTTATGTCACTAGGCAAGGAAATAATCTTAACAACAAAAGCCAGATTTCATACCAGAGGTAGCACTTTTATCTTTAATTCTTTATTTGTGGCAGCACAGATGAAAATAATTGTACAGCATGATGACTGGCACAGTGGGATCCATATTGCCCATGTGTTTGAGCTGGATAGGAGCCAATACAGAGAATATGTACATATACATGACTTGGGTTTAATATAAAAGGTCTGCAGGAGCCGTGATAGCGTGGCTATCTAAAATATTTCCCCTGAACAGTGCAGAGGGTCTGCAAAAGATATCTGATTTCACTGTAGTTCACCAGGATTCCCCCCAATGTCTCAGTAGACTCTTGTTACATTATTAACTGCCATCTATCTCCCTGACCACTATGGTTGCAGTTGTATGAGTCAGATCTTCATTCCCAAATTTATCAATCTCTTGGAGTCACTTGGGTGGAGAGTCAAAGTGGCTGGTTGATGGAGCCACATCAATATTTTGTGTGTTGTTGGCAACAGAAACAGATCTGCTTGAATCATTGTTTGATAGCTTGACTAGATCTGGTTAAATCTTTACTTTAGGGTTTCACTGGGCATCCATAAACTCAGTGAATGAAACATGAAAACAAGCGGTGTCTGTTTATCTCAGGGCTTTGTTAGCAGCACTACATCATATAAAAAGCAGTGACTTGAAGCATGTGGCCTATTGCTCACAAACCTGAATTGAATCTGTCATGTTTCTATGATAGTTAAAAAGGTGAAAGTTATCGATGGTCATAAAGGTCGAAAAAATAGTAAGAATCAAATTACCCTATTTTCAAAAACTTATCCTAAAAATTAAAGAATCTAAGAAGCATGATTTTTTTTTTTTTAATATACAGTGTATACTCATTTGGAAAACACAGGAAAATGTTTTGGATTATGTATTAAGAGAATGTATATGTTTTGATACTTTGTTTCACTAAATTTTTTTTTCCTCAAAGCCACAGATGATTGTATTTATTTGGTTTAATTTAGAAAAATTTGGGGGTTTTGTGCCATACTTGTCTTTGTTTTTGGTAGCATCATAAGCTGAACAGACTGACCAAATTCTTGGTCCTTTAAAACCTTACATTGCTGCTGAAACTTTCCAACACTGAACATTTCACTGATCCCTTTTTCTCTGCCATCTGTCTGATCTGGCCTCTTTCCAAATAATACTGCTTTCCCAACGGATATGGTTGTCCTGGTACAGGAGTTTTCAGTCAGGGTAAGGAAAATTCACATTATGTTCAGCTGTTTCTTTGATAGTACATATAGATATTGAATGGCCATGTACACTTACAGTTTGTGGATTCTGTGATGCACATTGAAAAAACTCTTTCAGAAACTCTTGACTTGTGCTCTGCTTTGTGGAAAACCTGGTGCTCACTGTTAAAAATATTTTTTTTTTCTCATTATGTTCTGTTAGTTTATTTTGACAATTACTGTATTACAGTATCTGTATAATCTTCAAGGATAGATATTTTGAAATTTGATTGGCTGGTTAAAATAAGTCAAGTTCCAGATCATACACAGCATTGCAAAAGTGTTAATTCAACATTTTGGAAATAGTTGTCTTATCTTAGAAGTTCAACACGAAATGTCTTAGGAAAGATAGCATATTTCAGAAGCTGAGCGCTTAGCCATGTGCCATTTAATGGACTGTCAAGTTGGGCACAAAATCACTAATCTCTTCTTGACCAATATCTTAAGAACTTTAGATTTATTTAAATTATATATTGTCGTCATATATTGCTTTTGGTATTGCATCATATCTAAGGACATCAACAGAGAAATTACATCTCATAGATCCCAGAAAATGCAATGCATCATTAAAAATGCATATGAAAAATCATTGTATTTTTATGTGCACAAGTGCATTAACTGTTGAAAAGGTGGAAAGGTCTCATTTCCTCTTCTTCCTTTATGCTAGAATCACTTTCATGTTAGTAATTAAATAGTGCATTTTATAGTGAGCAACTGTAATAAAAACCCATCAGACACTGACAACTTCCTTTAAGAGGAGCATATTACATTATACTCTGAACTATGTAGATCATTTCTGAACGGTGATAGAATTTCTTGTCAAATAATTAACTCTGTGTATCCCAGAATATCTCACACATAACCTTTCTATCTTTTTTTTTTTTTTCAATTGCATGCACTCTCACGTTTAAGGGAGAACACTATTGTTTTTTTCTTTAAGAGAGATTAATGTTTTAGATTATCTGTAGTCCTGGTTTCAAGAAGCAATTTTCATCCCTTCAACAGAAAGAGTGAACCTTTGGCTCTCAGGATCTATCACTGTGACAGAGTCACTTCCAAATTCTTGACTAGGAGCTTGAAACAACTGTCTTCTCCAGCAGCCAGCTCCAGGGTTAACTCAGAATCCTGTTCGTGCTGGGACAAGACTTTGGGAGTTCTGTCAATGGTTTGAGGATACACATAGAGAGTAACTCAAAGGTGTCAGCACTACTTAAGTCTTCCCTAAGGAGTAACTTGAAGACCTGCATTTCATTTACACAAAGGCCGTTTTCCAGTGCCCTGGCAGTACAAATGTTGCCTTTGCTTAGCCTGTTCTGGAGTTGCGGGAGTAGTGCACATAAGCCTGTGTTCATCTTTTGACCTGTCCTGGTACACTGAAGGAATGGTTGGTAAGTGGCAAAAGGAGATCCAGGAGTGGCTGAAATCAAGGCAGCTGAGGATAACAATTTCACTCTAAAGGCAGACATGATCGATAAAACTCATATGTTAAATAGCCTCCTACTTTCTAGCTTGGTAATTTAAAGACGTCTCCTGGGAGAAATAGAAAATATTATCATTTTCTGTTTTTCAGCTGGAATTCCAGAAGGTGTGTTTCCTGCACCAATGTAAGTTTCTGTAACAAGAAGGTCTCTCCTCTTCTGGTGGTGAATGTCTTCAGTACAAAAAGCAATTTACAGTTTAGTATTTTTTCCAATGTTGCTGTGAGTTATTAATATACTATCTCAAAGATTTCTTTTCCCCCCTCAGTGATCAGCATTCAAGGTAACCTGCTGGAATTGTGTCTGGATTCCATTTTGTGCAATTATTGTATTGGTTTACTGTATTTTCTTTACTAATCAGACACTCAGCACCTAACTTGTAGTGCAGGGTGTAGCTTTACAACCAGATGATATTTATTACTCTGGAAAGCTATTTGGAAAAAAATCCCTGACTCCAGCTTGCATGGAAATGAACATATTCTCATGTAAATTCCTCAAGAGGAAGCTGGCAGAATCAACAAGTGTGAAAACAGGGAGTCTGCTCACTTCACCAAAGTTTGCCCAAAGGCTGGGAAGCAGCTGAATTACTGGGTAATGTTAATATCATGTTTTTACTGTGAAACAGATATATGCTGCCAGATATTTTTCTCATGGCAAAAAAACCCCTCCCAAAAATGTAACATGTTTTATAAGTTAGATATAAATAGTGTGATGAGCTCCTAACTTCAGCTAGCAAATTTGCCATCAATTCCTGTGAGATGAGAATTAGGCCTTGTGTTTAATAAGAGAGATTCACTGTCATTAGATTACATGAGCATGGTCAGAAAACAGTCTTACTGACCAGAATGTGGAAATAGAATAGGATTGTGTTGTTAAGTATATTGGTTTTTTTGCAAGCGGTGTTTTTTTGAATTAGCACTGTTGACCCTGAGCCCTGTTCTTGTAGACACATAACCCGGTTGCTAAAAATAGGCTTATGCATGGAATTTATTTAAAAATGATTTGGTCTTTTTTGGGGAGACTTGAATAGACGTATTTGCAGAAGGGGAAATCTGGTTCACAGTACTTGTAACAAATACAAAATGTTTACCAAGGCTAGTCGTTTTTGTAAACTTTTAGTTTCCAAATTAATCTGAGATGTCTGTAGCACTGAACTTATTGTTCTGTTGTTTCTGGCAGTGCTTAGACCATCATTATGCCAAATCCTAAGGGGAAGTGGTGGCTGGAGAAGAATTACTGCCAGTGATTCCCACCTGACTGCCTCTGCAAACCTGGGTGAACATGCTTGCTCCACAGAGTCTATGTGTGAGGAACTACCCTCTGCATGTAGTGTGTTCTTGTAGTAGAAGATATGCTGTGTGGCAGCTATAATAATAGCCTCAAAACTGTAGTCTCAGTGGTCTTGTTTCCCTGTTTTTTTCCTTCCCATGCCACCATCACTGCTGTTGAAGCTCTGCAGAGCACAGCTGCAGCATGACCCACAGTGTCTGCCTCCTGTGTTTGTTGTTGCCTGTCCATGGCAGAGCTCAGAACCAGTTAATCAGTCTGAGGTGCCACAGCAAAGCTGGCCTACCTCCTAAAATCTGACCATACAACTGAGCCTATGCCAAATGCTGTACCTTTCGCATACAAATGGCCCCTTCAAAGTCAGCAAGACCAAGCATATGGGTCAGCATTTTTAGTGTATGTCTTCCCCTTTTGAAAATGGCTATGCTGTTTTGTGTTTTTAAATGCTGTGAAAGAGAAGCCCCTCCCACACCCAGAGCCACCCACAAAAGTATTCTGAATAGCAAGGGCAGCAGAACATGTCAGTCATGCTACCCTTGCACTACCCAGACATCTGTGAAAATTTCATGCTTCTGTGAGCAGATTCTCCAAAGGGCTGAATTTGGCTTTAAGTCTTTCAGAAAATACTTCTGTTTTCCCTTCCTATGCCTTTTTTTGTTGTAGGTTTTTTATTGTCCTTGGTATTAAAAAAAAAAAAGAAAAAAGAAAAAAGAAAGGCACAAGTTAAATAAAATATCTAAACAACAGGAGGGGGCAGGCTTAAACTTGTCAGTTTAAGCAAGAAAATCAGAATAGCTGTAAACCTGGAAATGCTGTTCTCAACTCCTAGCATGTGCAGGAAATGCAGCACATATGGCACATGAAATCACCTGGATCTAGGCCTCTTTGTTGCAGCTTGGCATAGGAGAGCAGGAACAAAGCAGAGATGCAGATTTTAACCCTCAGTTGTCTGGTATCTGGTAAGGATCAGCTTAAGCCTATTCTCATACTTGGCTTCTAGATCACAAATACAAAATGTTAAAAATAGAATCATCACTGAATGATCTCTTCTGTACTTAAATGTGAACAGCAGTGATTTTTGTTGATTAAAAACTTTTTATATCATTCTTTCTAGTGTTTAAGAAATCCATATGAATGTAATTGTACCTTTTCTTATAGAAAAGTTGGATTTTATTATAATGACACTTCATTTATTATGCTCTTTGCAAAAACTGTTTCTGATATTATGCTTTTAAGTGAGCCTCTCAGTGTGCCTTACAATCATTAGTGAATCAGACTTTAGATAAAGACGGTGTAGGTATGGCAGCATATCATTATACAGGGGAGTAGAGTGAAGCATGAGGATGTAAATATTTACTACATCTTGCACGATGTTGAGAAGATAGCTCTAAGGGAGGATGATATTTTTTTACTGTTCATAGTGTGCTTATCATAAAAAAGATCTTTGAAAAATTCAAACCATTCCTAACTTGTTCAATGCTGGCAAACATTTTTGTCAGGAAAAAATGAAAGCAAATTTTAGAAAAAATCAGAACATCTGATGTTGAGTATTTGTCCACAGTTCTTTTTTAAAGCTGAAGTGCTCTGTTTTGAGAAATTAAAATCAAAAGGTTTCTGCCATTTTTTAAAAATTTTTATTATTTTTTGGCATGGCACTTTTCATTTATTTGGAAAAAGAAAAAGGATAACAATCTTCAGAATGACCAGGTTAATGCCAATCCATGGGGTTTTTTAATACAAGAAATCCTCTTCAAAGCCCCAGTGCTGCTGCTACTGCCTCCTTTCCTGCTCTAGAAATTTATTTCATTTATTCGGCTTACTCTACCACAGATCACCTTGATACCATTAAGTATGTGCTCTGACTGTCATTGTAATGCGTGTGCATCTCTGGTCAGTTTTTCTGTCAAGATTTATATGTTTTTTCTGTATTTCATGCACTTCTAGAACAAAATGAGTATTAATTATTATACATCGATGTCTGAAGAGAAAACAATTTTTACTTGTTTATTTTATAGGGATATCGTCACTATCACAGGCTGATATTGCACAGCTATATGATTAACTGGAATCTTATATTTCAAAATATAGAAGTGTAAGAATTCAAGCTTATGGCAATAATTATATGTATTTTTAGAAATTGAAATGAATTTATGCAGAGATTTTCAAAATAGAACTAAAAGAAGGAATCAAAAATGTCCAACAAAGTGTATGCGTTCAGAAGTTCTAAAAATGTTTTTTATACTTAAAAAATGACAAATCCTTAGAGCCCTAGGAGTAAGGGAAGCTGCTGGGGGACTTTGGAACAGTGGGACTTTGCTTCTGCACTGGTATTTTCTCAGTTTAATGAAATTTTTGAAGTGTTGCTGTATATTGGGGTAGTGTAATCAATTAAATATTTAGTCTGTATACAAAATTAGATACAATTTTATGTCATATTTAAAAAAATAAGTGGACTAAAGAACATAGTGCAGCTTATGCTGCATGTATTGTCAGAAAAACAATGGGTATGTTTGGTTGAGATGAGGAAAGGCAGGACATTTTAGCTATAATTAGCAGTTACTGGGAAGAAGGACTCTACTTTTGAAAATGGTTTGTTTGCAGCAGTTGAAATTTGATTAATCAAAATTCTCCCATAATCATATTGTTGCTAAAGTCTGTTTTTTAAAAAATAGCTTTAGTAGAGTGAAATTGATTTCAAAGTTATCAGGAAAGAACATTTAACTATAAGCAAGTGAGTCAAGCTGTCTCTGCCTGTGTAGACTGATTTTAACAGACACAAGATCTTCTGAGCTCTGGACGGAAGGCAACTGCAGTCCAAAAGCTCCACAGCTGCGTTAGCATTTCTTTTCTCCTGAGATAAAATACGCTGTGACAATATGGGGTTTTTGGACCAAAGCTGACTTGCATTTGACTGCCCTGAAGCAGAGAGCAGAAGAACTCGTATCTGGAAATCAAACACAGCTGGATTTCCAGTGAAGGTGTTTCAATGAAGACTTAAATTCTTGAGTCTGACCCTAGCTGCTGTGGTCTCACTTTTGTGTCTGCACTGAGCTGGTGACCTGGTGCCGAGTAATCCTCTCTTTGGCTGGATGAAGTCGCTACATTATAGGTTTGCATTCTATCGTACTCAGTTTTTTTGGCCCCCCTTCACCCCCCCCCTTTTTTTAATTGCTATTTGATTTATATGTTGTAAATGTGTTGGGGTCTGCTTGAATTAGGAAAACAAATTTTGAGTTCTGATAGCTTAATAGAAGAAAAGTTATTGAAGGACAACTGATTTTTTGGCATTTCCTGCCTGAAAACCAGGGAGACAGTGGGGAAAAAATTCTCAGGGAGGACAGATTCTTTGAAGGGGGTAAGTATGGGACAAATGTATGACTTCAAGCCCCTGCCCTAGTTTTTATATGATAGAGGGTACAAGCAGGAAGTTGCCAGCACTAATGCTGTTTTACGAATGGCACTGAAACTAAAATTTTGTAGCTAGCCTTAACTGTTTACAAAGTGGGCAGTTATTTTTGGGTTGTCTTAATCTGCATTTTTTTAGCAAATACACCTATTTCTTGGATAAAATAGAGAAGACATCTTCCAGTGTTAGTGGCACATGAATGAAGCCACTGACAGTGACTGGAGTCACTTTTGCTGAAGTCACGAAAATTAAACATTTTATTGTTGAAAAAAGATAGAAGAAGTTTTGATATCTCAGGCTCTTCTGCTGTTCCCTAAAGCTTTTCACACTGGCTACTGACCTTGTCAGTTGGAGAAAATAGCAACTGGGAGTCAGAGAGGAAAAGTATTCAGTGAAGAAGTTCAGTGCATGAGGGAAGAGTTTCATGGGCATTGGAAAGCAGACACAGCCCACTGGATTATGAATTAGTAAGTACAAATCCTGAAATGTTTCCATAGAGCTATTTCTGTAGAGGCAACTATTATATTATATGGGGTTGGAACTAGATTATCTATAAGGTCCTTTCCAGTCCTAACGATTCTATGATTCCATGATTCTATCTGGTGGTTTTGGCTTCTAGTGTGCATTCAAAACACCATTTTGTGGCCTAGGTCTCCTGTAATGCATTAAAGTTTTTGTAAACCATACCTGTACCTCACAACAGTGCTGGGAATTGAGACATGTCTGATTCCCATGAACTTTGTGGCAAAGCTCCCACTGAGTTTAGGAGGGAGAGGAAAGCTCAATTACTAGTGCTTGTCAAGTGCAATGAGGTGCTGATGAAAACAGTCTGAATTGCTTTTGTTCATTACACATGGAGTGATCTCTGAGCAGAGGAGAGGGAACATAAATGGTTTCTTTATCATCAAGATGCTGAAATTTAGGCAGCACATTGCAAGTACAAAAACTGGCCTCTTGCTAGGGCATTGACATACTAACGTTTCTTCCTTTCACCTCATCCTTTTTAACTTTCTGATGTTTTTTTTTTCTTACCCATGCAAAGTTATCAAAATGCAAACACCTTTCTATTGACAAGGTACACTAATGTCAGTAGTAAAAGAAGCATTTACATGAAAGGCTAAATTACCATGGATAAGCATTTCTGAACTATTTTAAATGTTTTATTTTCTGACTATTCACAGGTATGGACTGGCAGATAAATTCCACTCGGTCACTTTCAGAGACAGCAACTTCTTAGTTCTTTTTGCAGAGAAGTTGAGAGGTAAGAACCATATTTTGTTATCTGCTCTTACTATCTTTGAAATGTTTCATTATAAGTGTTTTGTTCAAGAGTTCTGTAAAATGGAGAAACATTTTTGACATTGTTCCTCAAGAAGAAGGCTAGTGTAGTTTTCTAATATTATTGTACTTGGCAATTTTTTTGGTACTATCTCTGTCTAAGATGATACACAAGGACAAATGAAGGAGGTGAGGGTAAAAGATTTATAACCCAGATAATGCCAGCACACCTGCATCAACTTATACCACACTATGGCATGCATTAATAACTTGAGCTTATTTTTTTGTAAAAAAAAGATCCAGACTTTTCTGTTCCTATACAGTTAACTTGCAGGACTGGTAGGTTTGCTGGGAGGCCAGTCAAGCTAATATATGCGTTTTGCTTTTTCTGAAAGATGAACAGAAATATTTTTGCTTTATTTATATTCTTATTTAACAACAAAATCTTCATTTGGTTTTCTCATTATGGTTTGCTCATATGTGACACCTTAGTCACCCCTTTACGATCACTGTCTCTGTTTTAGTGAACCCTTTCACCAGTTTCAGCAAGGCTGCTTTCAATGCTTGATCATATGTGAATTGACACAACAGCCTATAGCCTATTTTGATTCCTTTTAATCTGTAAATTTTTGCCTATGCAACTTGTAATAATTCCTGTGAAGCTGTCACGATGTATTCTATCAAAATTACTTACAGATCCTGTTGTTTAGGGATCATTGAAATGATAGATTGCTATGGTCTCTTTTGCTAATGTGTGCTTAGGGAGTCCTTCATTAACATGATGGACTTATTCAGTTTTTGGTGATATGTGATTATTACTCTTGCACAGAAGCCACATACTTCATCTAGATATGGCTTGCTTATTTTTTTAAACAAATTATATAAAAATACTTATCCTTCTGAGAGTGACGATACAGATTAGGGAGTCAGTCCACAAAACTCTGCTTTCAAACTAACAAAAGAATTGCCTTTACCTTGCCGTTTGAAGGACTGACAATTTCACATAGCACTGGATGGTTAGTAAGGGCTGGCAAGAATTCCTCCACAAAGGCAGATGGAGGCATGACTGATGGCTCAGGGTGACTGGAAATCGTGGGAAGCTGGCTGGGAAGTAAGCTCTGGGTCTACACAAGTGAATTCCTCTCTTCACCACCTTAGCTATTCCCGGCTATGCAGCAGTAGACGTGTGTGTGGTTAGAATGGTCCAGTACTGGTTGTGGAGCTGTGTATGAGAAGATTTTAAGCATGCAAATATGTGAACGTACCAGGCACCTTGGAAAACTGTAAGCTAAATCTAACAGGGTTTTATCCATAGCATTTTTATTCAGCCCTTTTTAAGGTGAATGTTGATATGATTTTTATGATATGTTATTATCTTGGTTATAATGCCATTTCTTGGTAAGTCATCTGTGCTGTAACAGTAGTGGGGGGATAAGGATCTAAAGCTGAGGCAGAAAAATAGAGAAGAAAATTCTAGGTGTAATCCTTCCAACATTTGTTTGTCTCATTCCCTCCAATGGAATAGGCATGGAGGCTATAACTGCTTAAGTAATAGTTCATAAGGTTGAGGCCTATGCCTGAGTCAGGAGCCTCCTAGGCTCTGTGAGCATGTGGGAGAACATGAACTGAAGAATGCACAGAGGTCCTGGGAGCTGTTTTTTTCATAAGCTCAACAACTGGTATCAGGGCTGCTGACTGCCACCTTGTGCAGTGTGTGTCATTTAGGGTCTTGTATTCTCATTTGTACTTTTAGCTTGAACAGGGCATATGAAACCACATACCTTAAAGAAAGAAACTAAATAAATGCATTGTATCATTCAATTTGAGGGGATTTATCCAGGCTATCTTTAATTTTTACTTACCTGAATAAGCCTTATTTACACACTTAATTTGGATGGAGTTACTTCCATTAGTGTTAATGTGAGTAGCAGGTACAGGATTAGTTCCTGTATCTGTCAGTGGTGCCAAAAGCAACAGAATATACAAGAATTTGGTTACACTTTCAATTATAATCTGAAATTAAAGAGCTTTATTTTAGAGCTGTTGCTCTGAATAGCAAATATTGATACTTGTAATTGAATTCTGTGATAGAACTTTCCACGGATTTTTAATGCAAGAAGCTCTCTCATTATGTGAGATTCACTTGTCAGATGAATGGTCACCACTTAGGAACAACATTAGATCCTGCACTTCAAGAGTCAGAAGGACTGGAATCTGCTTCTAAGGTAAAGTATTTAATCTATTTCATAACTCAACATTCTATAGTCTGAAATTACTAGGTTCAGAAACATTTTGATAAATATTTGAGTACATGCTGTATTAAATTGTACTTCGAACTAGTGTAATTCTTGTTGGTAGGACCACCTGAAGAGGTGAGCCCTGATTCTGAAAAATGCTCCAGGCAGACCTCCAAGGAAAACTTAGCCACCTTGAGCAGTTTTCAGCACTCAGAGCTAAAATTTGATGTAGTATGAATAAGGGTGGCAGAATGAAAATCGATCATGCTGCAGCTAGTCTGTTTTATACACCTACAGGTTTTTTTTCTTTTTGTACTTTATTTATTTATATTTGGTTCATTTGCAGCTTTTAACCTTCATGTAATTAAATAGAAGTTGTTGGAAAATGAATAATTTCAGCAAATATTTTTTTTTCAATGCAAAGACTTTTGTTGCTGGATAAATGCTCTCATCTTTATATAAAGCTTTCTTTCACATGGAGTAAATGTCTCCTCATTAAAGAAAAAGTGGGAAAAGAAAGTCTGAAAAACATGGACAAATGAGATATACCTCCTCAGCCCCAACTAAAATCAATGCTGGTAACTGAAAAATCCATTTACAACACAACCTTGCAGTAGTTTGAAGACAAGATATCATATCAGTCAGGTTGCAAGTCACTTTATATGCAGTGACATAGGGTGACCCTGACTCCAATCCCAGCTTATTTGACTAAGAAGCAATGGTAGGCAGAGAATGTAATCCTGTTGTTTGCTCACAGCAAGTGATACTATATGTGTTGCCTCTCTGAAACGTGGGATGCAAAAAAGTTTTGTGCACCAAAGTACCCTGGGCTTTCTGGAACCTCAATTCTCTTCTCCATGGCTGGCTTCCTTACTGGTCTGGGAAGACGACTCAGGGTTCAGCCAACACCTTGATATTTGCTCCATAGGAAACATCCAGGACCACAGCAGTGATTGGCTGCCAGTATATTATGACATACAATCCTTCCATTATTTTTTCCCTTGAAATTACAAAAAAGGATAACCACAGTCTGGCCTTGAATAAAGGCTTCACATTCTCATTTACAGTAGGTATTTCCAATGTTCAGTTTCACATTCTGTAGACTGATGGATTGACTTTAAAAGCAAATATGACAAGTAGCTAAAATCTCTTGTCTTCAATTGCACTAGAAATTGTAGCTATGTGAGAACTGGCTTGATATCTGGAATGAAAAATGGGTAAAAAATACTCAGGTTTGGAGACACTGCCTTTGGAGATACATTAAGAAGGTGGAAGAAAAGGACTTTTTTTTTTTTTTAAGATGACCAAAGTGTGACAGCTGATTTTAGTCTTGCTGGAAAGAACACAATATTAAGACATAGTTGAAGGAGTTTTGAGCCTAAAAGCTCACCTGTTCTCTAGTTATATCAGATGGTCTATAGGAATACATTACTTTTCCAAACAAAGCTTCGTTGTCTTATAGCTGTAGACACCCTGGCTACTACTTAAAATGCAGAAACACTGTGGAAGGATGAGGAAATGATATATGAAAAATTATAGAAAGAGTCTGACATTCTAGTAAAAATAGGAGTTTCTATTGGATGAGCAATAGGCAGTCTGGTAGAGTTAGATAATTGTCTTAGCATCATTAATAGCTCGAGTTAGAACAGAGGATTTAGGAAATTGAAATTGATATGTTCAAATACAGAAATGAAGAACGAGATTTGCATATTTTTGATGGCAGACTCATTCATTATTCAAGATGTGTGCTCATCTGCAATAGAAGAGAGGAGACCACCATAGACTGCAACGATAAAAGCAAGGGCAAAATTTGGCCATGACTCAAGGGGAAATGACTAATCTTTCTTAATTTGTTCTGAATCGGGATGTGCAGAGTTCAATACTCTAACTTGTATGAAAATATCTACTTTGGTCCCTCAGTTATTAAAAGTCATAATAATGTGAATCACAAAAACAGAAAAAAGTTTTAAAAGATTATTTTTTTAAGTAAGTGATTCTAAACTCCTGTTGAAAGAAGGTACAAAAAATAAATTATAATCACCAGACCCT
>WKFP01013798.1:421169-453322 GCA_011057875.1 Pterocles orientalis | reverse complement strand
TAGTTGTATCTATGTTCATATATATTTTTAAAAATATATATCAACAATTACATTTTCTTCTGTGTTAGTTTTTCTTCCATTCATACTAAAGGTACCTAGACTTTTCTTTTTTTGTTTGTTTGTTTTGCTATATTCCATTTTTCATAGCTTTATTAAATCTGTTCCCATCATCCAGTTCTTAATAGTATCTTTCTCAATGCCATTACATTTTATGTAAAACATTAATCTTGCATCTGAAGAGGCAATAGACATAACTGTGAAATAGGATTCCATGGTACAGTTCCTAATACAATTCCTAGTTTACTTTTCAAGCCGAAAAGAACCCCAAACCAATTAATTAGTAAAATATTTAGAAGTTATTAAAAAAAAATAAAACCAAAAGAACTTCTGGGAAAAATGCAGGTTTTATAGTAAGATGTTTTAGAAAAAAATTGTAGTTCTTTATTTACTGTTCAATAAATTTTCTGCAAATTTGCAGGTATTTAGTAATCTACTGGATACGCTTGCCACCAGTTCCAGCTTTTATCCCAGCTTTGTTGTTCTTCTCTCAACGTTTGATGAGGAATTATCTACTACAAATAAATCCTTGAGAATCAAAGACAATAAGTAGGGAAAATCTCCCCTCTTTTACTACTTTAATTTTAATTTTTAATTATTAATTTACTTTCATTTTATTAGTTATTAATTTCATTAGCTTAATATATCTTATTGATAATATAATTAATAATCATTTTTCCCCAGAGATATATATTTTATTTGGCTTGGTGTGTGACATAAGTTTTAAATAATTAGCTAGATGTTTTCAGTTATATTTTTTGTATTCTTTATAGTTTTATAGGCAGTCTCAGGAACATAGTCATTTTCTTTGCCTGTTGTCTGGATTATACTTACTGATTTTCTCTCTTACCATTACATATGTGCTATATTTTCATTGGAGTTTAGTATCAAGGGCTTCTTTTATTTTCTGCTGTGGAGTGTTTTCAAGAGTATTACTGTTCTGCAAGTATGTACTTGTGTATCTATTATATGCTAGCAAGAGGAGCAGTATTTTTTTTTTCTGTTCATTTTCATACCTTGGTGATAGAAATTAAAAGTCTTTTCTCCTTGAAAGAAACATAAGGATGCTTAGAACATCTTCATTTTCAAGCCAGCAATTACTAAGGTATGAGAGATTAAATTTTTTATGGCTAATAGCTCAGTTTCTGAAGTAATCAGAAAGTAAGAAAACATATTTCCACACATACTGAAATTAGCCAAATGACTTAGGAGAAAGCTGAACAGAATTCAAAATAAACCTGCAGTGGATTTTTGCAGATCTTCTCAAAATACCACCATGGCTTTTGGAACATTGCTCATTTTCATGAATTTTCAGGTTTGACATTTCTGGCTCCTAAACAAACAAACAACAAACAACAACAAAAAAATCAGAATTCTTGAAATGCATGAGACAGGCAGTTTTTCATATTATTCCTAGCTTGATTACAAGCAGATTTTATGGGAATTTCATTATTTAATTAGTTCTGAGGAGATTTACCATACTATTTGGATGATTTGTGCTACTTTGCTCATCCTTCTGGCCAACATGTAGGCTTTGGAAGTTAAATATTTTTGAATTCTTTCTTTAATGGTTGAGTTTGTAATGATACCTATTGCATGTGTGGAAATGAGACATCTGTACTTAAGAGTATGGCAGATCGCTTCTCCCCACATTAGGATTTTAAAAAAAAGATACTATAAAAAGGAACTTGACAGAGTAGCAATAGTAGCAGGAAACAGGGAGATTTAAAAAGGCAGATGCTCTTCTGAACCAAAGCACAAGTTCTGGAGGCTGCTGAAATGTTCATGAGAAATTTGAAAATACTTGAAATCTGAACACTTTCTTATTTCATTGAAATTTAAATTATGTTAAACTTCCACTTTAAAATGAACATGCAGATGCTCAGAATAATTTTTTTTTCCAAACTAAATTACCTTCTGATTAAATTCAGTGAAAGCAAAACACTTAAAGGATAAAATGGAATTAGACAAAAATTTGACAGGCCATATCAAGTTCTTTAGAATCCCAATGGAAATAATTACAGCAGAGATTGCATAGATATACAGGAAAGCTGACGTAGCCGTGTGATATTTTGGTTCTATTTCCTGTTGCTAAAAGCTTAAATCTGCACATTGTTATATAAGCAGTTACAGGTATACTTTGACATGAGTGACAAATATGGAAACGTGCTCATAACTGTTCCATGAGCATTGAATCATACTTGTAAGTATCTTCCTCACTGAATTTTTTTTTCATGATTTCTCTCATTTCTGCAGGGATCATGTGGAAGAGAGGGAAATTTCTTCACAAACTGTGAAGAAACTTGTTCTCTGTAAGAAAAAATCTAAAGAGAGAGCAACTGGCTCTCTTGGCGGTTAAAGCAGACATCAGATTTCAGAATGCGCTTAAAACAAGGGTCAAGATCTGCACAGTGGCAAACCACATGAGGTCTGATAGATTTCTCCTCTTCATGGGCCTCCTGGCTATACGACAATGTTCTTATTTGTGTTTGCAGCCCACTGCTTTAGTGTCATCCATGTGTTTGTTGCTTAAGTTTTGCCAAAGGAAGACCCTTGCAGGTCTCCAGGCTGTGGAAATGCATTTTCCTTTCTGTGGCCTGTCAGAAGAGCCGCTAGGATTCCTAGACAATAACTGAACTTGCCTGCAGCCAGTAGATGGCCCAGTTCTTTCTAGGTTGATGGAAGTTTCACAGAAGGGGAATGAAAACATCTCTGTGGAGCACCTGAAACTCCTCTGTCACCCAGTGTAACTTGCTCCAGGAAGCCCTTGGGTATTTTGACCAGAGACAGAGTATTTTGGATCTGAATCTGCTACCTCTTTAGTCACTGAGAGCAGATTCGGTGTTGAATGGTAATACATACAATGGTAAAACTGGCAGTCTATCACCATTACTGTTTCTGTTTATTTAAGTTAAGGAATGGATGTGATGCACTTTATAAAAACATGTCAGTGACTGCAGGCAGTTCAAAATTGTCTCAGGAGTTAACGAGAGGCTTCTCAGGTACAGAACACATTTTAACCACATCAATCATCTGTAAGTATTGCTGTAAAACACTGTACAATGGGGCTTAAAACTCTTCAGGCACTTTCTGAAGTTATAGCCGTGCTGTGTACTTAGAAATGACATTGAGATGAAATCTCTTTTGTCTCTGTAGAATTTTGCAGATAGATAGAGGAAACAAATCCTCTTTTGCAAGAATGTGAGAGACTATTGGAATGGATGGACTGATATAGTGAAGAACTCTACCTCTGCTAGACACAGGATCTACACCTTCTCTGTACCTCAGACCTCAATGTAACCGTTCTCTGAAAGTGGGATGGTATGAGGTAGTTTTAATCAGAAAGTAGCGAATTTCACTGCATGACATTAAAGATTTGTTTTAATTCTTTTGGCAATTATCTTGTTTTATGGTAAAAATTATCTTCTGTTCTAGAGATAAGCACAAGTTATGTCCCAAATTTAATAATTTTTTACTTCCAGGTACAAAAAAGTGTGACAAGATTGTGTATTTGTACTGCAATACATGTTCCCTGAGAAGTGTTAGTGGTTTAAAATAAGATAAATGCTATTTAGTTTTTTTTTTATAAAAAGATATTGTACATGGGATCTAAATGAAGTGACTAGAACTGTAGGATATAGATGGCAAAGACTTATAGCTCTTGCTTTCAGGAGGTTGATGTAAATTCTTGTTCAGTAAATTCTGTGGTCATGATGTGGTAACTTGGGAAAGCTTTTTAGTTAGTGTGTGATTGCCTTTTTCAGAATAACAAAATCTTTTTTGTTTCTGTAGCTTTCTGATGTTTCTCCAAGGGGTGTAATATCTTGAGATTCTACAACATCCTTCTAACACCAAGTAGTTGCCGTGCTTTCATACTGCAAGAGAGACACACTTTACAATATAAATATAAGTATAAAGACATACTAGAAAACTGACATAACCGTAATAGTCTCTTCAAATTTTCAACTACACTAAACCAAAATCAAACTGTGTTCAGCTATTTTTCCCAATTATTCTGTCTGCTGGGTAGTTGTTACTCTATAGTTTGTAGTTAATCATATGTTGTAGTCTCATAGAGTGTATTTACGTTTTACTTTGAATAAAAAAAGTGTTACTCCTAGTGCATTAATTTGGAAATCCAGGGACAGAACTAATTCCTCTCATCAAGAAATTTATGAAATCAAGCATAAGTTGTTTATAAGACTAGTGACAGATGACGAAACTTTTCCTTTTAGTAGGCTGAACAGAATGCTTTTCAGAGTCTGGAATAAAATCTATTGGTGATTTTAGTCCAGTTCCTGGAAAGGTATATTGACAAAACTACTGTCATTACTGTAGTGAGTACTGGCTGGAAGTGTTGCAGCCTCCCCTGTAGAAACAAACAAAAATATTACCTAATGAGGCTTCTTCCTGCTGATGGAATGGGCATCTCAGGAACTATACAGATGCATACAGGATTTTTCTGTAAAAGTTAATATGGACCTTTTAAATCAATGTTGTGATACATGGATTGTTTTTTGTTAAAATGGTTCTAGTCTGCATATGGACAGCTAGTAAAATAGACTTTCCTAGAGTCCAAACAGATTGTTGTGTAACAGCAACAACCTGATATAATCCAGTTTTGAAACAGTATAACGTCCACATTCAGAATTGTACCAATTTGCCGGCATTGTCTGTGAACTGAAATCTGGGTATTTCACACAGAAGCTATGGCAGAAAGACAAAGGAGGAGCTGCAGTACAGAGAAACTTGTTCAGCTTTTGCATGGTCTTCTGTTTTACAGAGAACCAGAAATATTCAGTTTTACAGGCTATCCTGACACATTTTGTTTACACTGAAAGCCAGATTGTCTGCTAAGCTATAAATAGGATGCAGACTCTGCTGGTTTAATAAGAACAAAGTCGAATTGACTGAAAACCTGGAATTAGATGTTTTTAAAACTAGAAGTTTGTGTACATTTGATTTTCGTCCTTTTCTTTTTTCCTAAGGGAAAAGATCAATAGTTTATTGCAGCATAACAGGTAAACTTGGTTTTGGTACAACTGATTTATCAGAGTTTCTTAACTAAATGGACTGAACAAGGAAGGAAGGAATCTGGTCAAAATATTTCTGATAACCTTAGAAAGAATAAGAGTTTTTCCTACTCTCCTTAAACTGCAGATGTAACTGTAATTACAAAGCTGTGCCAGAGGCTGCAGAAGACTGTGCTGTGAAGAGAAGTAGAAAACGTGAACTGGAGAGTTTTGATAAACAAGTGGTGCTGCCTCTGTCTTGGCAGAGTGCAGATCTCTGGGACTGTAATGAGCAGACAGGGAGACCTTGTTTAAAATGTGCATGAGAGAATCTGAATATTCAAGCATAATGTGGAATTGGATCTTGTATGCATACAGTCAAATTCTTTTTTTGTCAAGAAAAAAATGGCAGAAATCCTTTCTTCTGTCCTTTGATGACAAAAAAAAAAAAAAGAGAAATGATCAAACTATGGAGTATAATTCAAGAAACAGTAGAAAAGATCCACCAGATAGTCTACATGATAGTAGGCCTAGTAAATATTTTGTCCTGGTAGTAGCTATTATCTCTAAGTAGGTGTAAATACTTAGGAAAACCAGGATTAAGTAAAAGCTGAAACTGTTTTCAAATATTCGCACTTGCTGATGCAAATCTAACTCCAAAGGAAAATAGCTTTCAGTAATTAGTTCCAGATGTACTTGTAAAAGTTACAATGAAAAGGTAATTATGTTGTAAATAGTGGGAATGCTTTTCTTCATCAAAGTGAGAGTTCCTTTATTCTTGGACTGATTGGTTAGCTGGGATAAGAAATCCATGCTGGGAAGAGCAATTCTAAACCCTGGTTACTGATTCTCTAAATTACTCTTTTTAGGACAATCAGTTTTTGCTCCAGGCAGATCCTCTTTTTGATGAATTGAAACTCTACACTGAATACATAGACCACATGATTGTAGATGGTCTGTTCAAAGCTATCAAGTGTTCTCTTCAGTATCTGCCTGAAAAACTGAGGCAACATTTAAATCCATTCCTTTATTTGAAGTGCAGCTTGTCCTTAATAGCAGTGAAACGAGATTTAAACCTTCTTTGGACTTAATGTCAATGGCAATTTCTGTGATATTATGGAGGGACTAATCAAAAACATCTATGATACTGCATCATCTGTAGACAGATTTGTCAAATATCTTGGAAAAGACCCTTTTCAGATTTTGTTACTTTTGCTACTTTTCCCTTCTTTTTAAAAAAAGTTTCACAATTTACCTTTCCTCTGGGCATTTGAATGTAGTTGTTTTCCCAGCCGAGTCACCTCTATCCGGTGGTTTATGCCGAGAAGGCTAATATCTCAAGAGAGGCTGTGAGGCTTTTTCCCATCTGTTCACTGTGAGCTGCCATATTCCGCTCTCCTCAGCCTTTGCCTTTCTTGTTTTATGAATGCATCCAGTCATTTCCATCAGCCACTGGCACACATTCTTTGAATTATATTGGCTAACTTTTAAACTTCTTCTGGTTCACTTCCCCAGTTGAGAGTGCCTTTCTAATACACACTGAAATCTACAGCTGGATGGACTATCTGCAAAGCTGGTTCATGAATTTACCTTCTACTCTTGCTCAGGTGTTGTGCACAGGTATTCTTTGGCTTTACAGTGTATGTATTACTGAGCATTTTGTGTCAAATTACTTCTGTAGCTATATTCCAGGCTGAGTATTTCTCAAGAACTGTTTGTTTCTCTATAATTATTGGTTGAGTGTTTGCTCTCTTGGTGTCTCATATCTCATCACCTGATACTGTTTCTGCTCCCAGATCTTCAAGTACCACTGAGTTTATGTACCCACAGCACTTTCCTGCTCTATAAACTATGAAGTTATGTCCACAACGAGCAGACTAAAGTTGTTTGTGGATTACAGTGAAACACTTTTTATAGAGATTTAATGTTAATGCAAGTTTTTTGTTTTTTTTTTTTTTTGTAAGAAAAGCAGGAAGTGCAAAAATCTTTATGCAATTTCTTCCTTTTTCATATTTTTTTGAGATGGAAGAAAATATCAATAAATAAATACATCAAAATACCACAGTTTATCCAGGGAAAAATAGATTAACTGTAAATTGGTTACACTGTAAACAAAGGAAGGGTAAAGTAACAGTTGAGAAAACAAGGGAAATGCTTAGGACAGGGGAGAATGGAAAAGAAAGCAGCTGGATGAGAAGATAGCAAAGGAAAAGATAGAAGAGGACATGAGCAAATAGTCAATCAGGCCAGAAACTCTGTTGCTGAAGCTCTTCTGGCTTTTGCTAGCTTGATTTTTCTCCAAACTTCACGGCTACTCTTTCCACAGTACTCAGCAGCAAGGATGGTTTACCAGCACTGCCTGTTGAGCAGGCAGGAGGACCTGCCTGTTCATTAGGATCACTGCTGGGCTGGCTCCTTTTAAGCTAGGACCAAAGAGAAAGCAGGGTAAATGAAGGTCCTAAACTGTGTACTCAGACACACAAAATCATGTTTGCATAATCTGTGCTCTGTGGATGTTGAATTTCTTCTTGCTTCTTTCTCTACCAGCTGATGCACTCTGTGGAAATGGATATTGTTGTGTTATTTGCAACAGGCAACAGCTGGTATTTGTAAATTGTGCTTCACTAGTACCCTTAGAAGCAGGAAGGGTCCTTAGTTTTGACTCTGGTCTTTAGTGAGTCTGTTGCCTTTGCCAGAAAACAATATATTCAACCCCAGTGTTAGGAAGGGTGGGGTTTGTGAGCCTCACTGAACTCTCTACTAGCCATAGCAGTCCACCCAGCTGAGATATTTTCATCCTCTCTCCATGGGATTAGAAATCTGTTTGTGGGCTAAAAAAAACTCATGGTGAAGATGTCTGGACCCAAGACACCAATTTGTTTAACTCTACTAGAAAGTGACATTGATGGTTCTAAGGGTCTGAATCACAACCCATCTCACTATCATGTGTTGTAAGTTAAATCAAGAAAAGGTCTCAATTCTGCCTCCGTCCCTGAAATTAAAAGGTTTTTCTGTGCTTAACCTGAGGCAGGTTCAATCCTGATCCTGTAAAAATCTATTGTGTAGTCTTTAACCTTGCAGCATCAGGACATTCCTTGTTTGTGCAGGTAGGTCAGGTAATCAGTAGCTTAATTACTTTTCTTGTGTGCAAACTGTCAGGGTCCTGAGTGCACTAATAGGCCTTTAATAGTCCTGCCCAGCCCCACCTTGGGGCTCTACCCCCCACCCAGGTGGATCCACTTAAGCTCAGCACCAGGCCTTCAGTCTTTTTCTGAGCTATGTGGTAGGTGTGCCTGTCTTTAAGCCTGCCTCTGGTTCTGCCTCCTGCGTGGATCTGGACCTGGACCTATGCTCTAGGTAGGTATGGTCTCCTGGATAGACTCCATGGTTGTATGCTGTGGCTTGTCCCAGTCTCTCTCCCTCATACCTACCCTGGCTGTACCTCCTGGAGGGACCTAGGATGTGGTTCATTGCTGGCTGCATCTGGGGCTATTGATGCACCCAGTTACAAGCACTTGGCTTTGCTGCCCTGCTTAAGGCCCTGTGGGACTCTGTCCTTGGTTGGTGAGGGCATTGTCTGCTGGGGTGACCTTATGCTCTTGGCTTAGCTTCTCTTGGGAAGCAGTCAGCCCTGCTGCTCCCTGATGTGCATGTGCCTGTTTGCACACAGAGGTGCAGAAATGATCTCAGATGGTACATGCAAATTAAAGATAATCTTACTGAGAATCTGAGCTATGGTCCTTAATATAACTTTAATTAGGGAAGTGTTGACACACCAGAAGTTGGAGTAGTAAATAGCAGCTTTATAATACTTGACTATTTTAGTATGTAAAGCACTAGTTCTTTATGAATCAGAGCTTTGCTTTCAAACTGATTTTTCCAAATATCTAAAGGTGTTTCTGTATTTGTTTTCCTCAGCATGATTTGCAGGAAGCGTAAAGGCTTACACTGTGTATGAAAATGGGAAATCTTTCCAAATAATTTCTTTACTTTTCTAATCTTCCATGACTCTTAATGCAGCTTGAATAATAAAGTTCACCATAGAAATATCCTTTTAAAAGTACAGTTTATAGACAGATATTTGTGTTCTTTTTTATGAATGCATTGTTAGAGGATTGCTAGTGCTTATTAAACTACTTGCCAACTTGCTTCAAATAGCGATTGGAAACCTTTTTGAGCAATATGACTTGCAAGGAGGCAATGATGTTCAGCTGTGTCACAGAATTGTGGAATTATGTAGAATGGATTCAAAGTAAGCACAAGTGTTTGCAAAAGCCCTATGTAAGTTTTTCAAAACAACAACAAAAAACCTATTTGTCTTTGTGTAGTTGCCTTTAAACTATACTGTCTAGTTATGCATGCTGTGAGTGAGTCCTTGTCCATATTCAGATACCCTTGTGGCTAACCTTTTTGTCAACAACAGGTATATCTTGTAGAGTAGATAATCCTTCAGGATGTCTGAAAGCAATGTACAGAATATGACTCTTTTGGGACCAGACTAGGGTTAAGCACACCCTTGCTAAGAGCTAGGCAGGTTAAAGGAAAGCACTTAACACTGAGTTTGGGACTTACTAACACGTTCAGTTGTCACTATGTGCATTTCTGCATTTTTCTTATGGGTGAGTCAATAGTGTAGTTATCAAACTATTTTATAGTGAGTTGCAACACTGGGATGTGTCTTCTTTGTATATTGCTGAGGTTTATTTCCAAATTTGGTATACATAAACATGTTCTAACTGGAAAATGCAGGGTATTGTAAATAAAATTTAATCTTTTGTACAAATTACATTTTGCAAATTACCCTGAATAATGAGTCCACATTTGTCACTGCATAAGGACATAAGGAAGGAATGACACAAAGTCAACTAATATTTTTCAAAAAGCCGAAAAAAATGGAGGGAGGAAGGGAGAATGAAAGTATGCATATGTGTGTTTCTCTGTGGGTAGGGTTGTTGGCTCTGCAAACTGAGAAACAATACCTACTTGTAATGTTGTCAGGAATCACCTGAAAACTGGAAGAATCTTACAAAGATTGCCTTCACTGTAAAGCATGAAGTGGTACCCCTGCAGTCCAAAAAAGTGTCTGTTATCAGAAGAAAGCATGTACTTTTGGAGGTGAGATCAGTTCTGTGCTCTGAACCAAATGATTTTTCATTTTTTTGTTCTGATAACAAGCTGGTGGCAAGCTTCACTGAACTGAGAAATTGTAAACTCTTAGAAAGCCTGTCTAAAGATAACAATTCAATGTTTCTCAGTAATGTATTCTGGATAAATCTGATAATTTAAAGCCCACTCTACCAAAATGGGAGTGATGCTTGTGTCCTCTTTATCTTCAATTATGTCTAATCTGTTTCTAATTCGAACACGGTGCTGCTGTTGTCAGATCAAATATAGATTTTAAATGTTATACGCTTCTCCACTAGGAATGTTTTAAATGTATGTAGGCTGCCTGTCAGGGCTGTACTGACTGAATCTAATAAAGTTTTAGGTAAATTTAAAGGAAATAAAAGAGTGGTTAAAAATGAAATGATTCATAGTTTGTGAGATGGAACATATTTAATGAATCGCAGCTCAGGAAAAATTATGGAACAGTCTCCATGGATTATCTGCTTAACCTCTAAGGGACCCTAATTCGATAAATAAGTTGTTTCTTTCAGGTTAAACCACATGGGTTTAGAAACAGGTTTAAAAAAAAAAAAGTCATCTTTAGTTTTGATGCTCAAGTTCCTTTCCAGGATATGGATAAGTTAAGAATAATAATTATTTTATGAACTGTTATAACATATCTGTCACTGTCAATAGCTTGGAGTACTAATCACAGTTTGCAGTCAAAATAAAAACTGCATCAAAATAATTTATCAAGGTATATTTCCAAGTATTCCACAATATGAGAACGAAAAACATAACAAAAAGAGCTTTCCCAACTTGAAATAAATTTTTGAGAAAGAGTAGCTCACCTGAGTATGTTGCATTTTGAATGTCTGTACTCATGACCTCTGCCTTGAGGAAGATTCACAAGTCTCATGTTAAAGTCAGCAACAGATTAATTATTTAAAAATACATTTGTTTCTCTGCCATGATCAAGAACTGAATGAATAATCCACCTGTATTATTTCATAATTCTGTTGGTGAAATATTGAAATGATTCTAAAGTATATTCTTATTGCAGGCTCATTATGAACTTGAGACCAAAGTTAGAAGTGTATTTTTTATTGTTGTTTTCTCCTTGTCCTTTGATTTGTCATTGGAGTGTTGCTTGGGTGCGTGGGGCTCAGTGACTGTTGAATAGATCAAAAAAGGGGAGAAGACACAATGGGAGTGTGTGGGGTTTTTTTGTTTAGTTATTTTGGGTTTTATAGGTGGCTGGGGTTGGTGGTTGGTTTTTTGCTATGGTTCAGATCTTGATTCAGACTGGTGGGGAACTGTATCTACCTTCTGTGTTGTATGCACATACAGGTGCTAATTGTAAATCAGATGGTGAATCTGTATTATGGAAGGAATCTACGGCGGGTGCACTCAGCAGAAAGGTCATTCACAGACACTGTTTCTGCATTTGAAGGAAAAACCTTTCTCCATAGGTGTTCCCTCTGGAGTTGACTAATTCTGACTTACTGTAACAGGAATATCAGGCTATCTAAGCATGTAATTGTCAGGCTATGGATGCTGCAGTCTCTTTGGTGCTATCTTTGAGAACCTCTGTAAATATTAAGAGAAGTCATCAGATAAAAAGTGGCAAGGAGTCTCTGTCCCCATCTTTCACATGCTTCTTCAGTGGGAGAGCTGTCTATACTGTTCTTCTAGTGTACAAGTGCTCAGCCAGTGAACCTGCAAGATGGATATGCCTGGCAGGAGAAATTCGTCAAGCCTGCATCCAATTCTTAGCCTCTTTCTTTCTTGAATTCTCCTAAAAACCGGAATGGAACTGGCAGGATTTACCTAATATGCTACGTCTGTGCCAGATAAGTACAGTAACTGTAATACTTTTGTAGACTATAAACCTATCCCATATGTGTGGGACAGCTTTGTTTCCTGTGGCAGGGAAGTAGCTATGATAAAGGCATTGGCAAGAGTCTTCGACAGAAGTCATGCAACTTCTGATGGTAGGATCATTGTGTGTCTGCTAGAAGGAAGAATATCTGATTCCTCAGACCAAATACTTCAGTATGGGTCATCTTTCCTTTCTTTTGTTCTAGGACCGTACAATGATCCTTCTTTTAAATATGATGTTCCACCTCCCCTACTAGCTTTCCCACCAGGCAACCAGTAATGACAAAAAAGAATCGAAAAAGTGAAGAAGAGAAATTTCTGGACAGACCATAAATTGTTCTCACAGTGTATATCAAGGTATTGGTAGATGAATGAAGACAAAGCCTTCTCTCTGTGCAAACTCATAAAGATACTGCAAAGGGGCAGGTTGAGCTGAAAGCACTTCCAGCTACATCTTTCTAAAGTGTGAATACCAGATTAGAGATGGCTGAAACAGTTCTTTGTTGATGCCATTTTGCCAAAGTCTGTGTGTCATGTAGTGGCCTTTCAAGAGCAAGATCTCTCCCTTGATGGGAAAAAGAGGTGTTCATCCTCCTAGATTAAGGAAAGAAAAGAGAAGATATCGCCAAAGAGAAAAGGGTAGAGAATTTCAGGTGTTATTGTTCAGTTTTGTTGAATTTAGAGACCCCTTAGATGGTTAGTGTAAGAGGAGAAGAGGGGGGAAAAAAGACCCTTGGAAACTTACCATTTCATTTCTTTTCACTTTCTTGTAGTTACTGTTTGCTTTTAAAAAAGCATTCTGTTTCCTCATTTGAATAATAGTGTATTTTAAAGCACAATTCAGAATTATTTATGAATATCAATATGCTGTTTGATGATCTTTCTCCAATGAAGCTATAATTTTCAAGTTTTTTCTTTCTTTTTTTCTCTTGACCTTTTGAAAAACTAGAGTTCTGAACCACAATGGTAAACATTTCACGAAGAAATTGGCAGAGAAGCTTTGCTTTCCTTCTATTCTTGCCTTGCCTATGTGTGTGTTAACATATATTATATAAATATGCATGTTTATAATGCTTAGATGAAAGAATGTAGAATTTAGTAAAGGTATCTGCTTTCAAAATGAAGCCCTTAAGTTTTTTGCTGTAATTTTCACCTTGCTGAGGCTTACAAGAGCTATAATAGAAACATACATGGAAGGAAACTCTTTATAAAAGAATTTCAGTTTGCAGCATCACTCTTATGATTTTCAAAAAAAATAATCCCAAGTCCTACTTACTTGAAAAAAATTTACTACCACTTGGCCTTGAAAAGCAGTGCTATGAGAGAGTGTCAAATTAGCCTGAATGTTTTTACACTTTCACATAGAAAACAGAAATCCTGAATAAGAAAAATAAATGTCTTAAAGGTACAAGTAGCTGGTAATCCAGGAGCCTGACTCTTTAGCTGCCAGATGTGTGCAGCTAGTTTCCTCTGAATTCATAGCCTGTCACTACAGAACAGAACCCAAATTTCCATGTTACATCATGATGGGTCCAGACAGAAAAGAACTGTAATAAGCTGAATTGGGTCCAGAGTTCCCAAGAGCTGCGGTATGTCAAGCCCTATGTTGCTGTGGTGTTTCAGATTTTTTTCACAGATAAAATCCCCAAATATTTTTTAACTTTGACTAGAGCAGAGCTGCCATTTTAGCGTATTGCTAAAGAGCAGGAAAGACTCTTGGAGAGGGCAAATAGCTGCTTGAGGTTTCTTAGTTCTTCTTCTGTGGGAGAGCCTTTGTCTGCTTTTGAACATATAGCAGAGAGAGATGATGGAACAGGCCTTGTCAGCCAAAGTGTGATTTGGGCTAGTTATCTAGGCAACAGAGAGTCCAGAGCTGAACTGACCTGAGGTGTCATCTTTTGTGAACTCATTCTGGAACAGTATGATTCCATGCTTATCCAAGCAAGCCTTGTCCTACCCTAAAGAGCAAAACAATTAAGAGAGGTTTGAATCAGGAACTTTGTATTTCCAAATTATGGGAAAGTTCAGATCTAAACCTAAATATCTGTGTTGGCACTCTTTTGTTTAAATGGGCTTTATGGCATCTCTGCTTCTCTGTGAAGCTTCTTCAGGTACTCTGCCCCCATGCAGGGATGCTGTGATTCCAGCATCTGGGAGACTAACATATTTTCTCGTGTTAAAATAGAAGCATCCCAGTAACAGGTGGCTGCAAGACACCTGTAGCCTTCTTATAAATTATCTGGTTGAAGTGAGGACAATTATTGACACCTGAACTAGTCATTGTAGACTGTGTTTACAGTCAATGGAGAGAAATGAGGGCTTTGTAGGTGCAGTTCATCTGACCTATTTAGGTATGCCATTTGGGATAGGATGAGTTACACACTGTGCACTGCTGACTCTTAACTAGGTCTCCACTGACCGTAAAATTAGTCGTTTCTAAATAGATTTTTACATCAACTTAACTAGCCAACTTGTTATAAGACAGCATAATTTTTCTCATGATTGAAGATAAGCTTAAACATCCATGCACAGATTATGACTGTATTTATTAACATTCGTGCAGTAGACTCTACCTGCTGTAAACTTCCTTTTATTCCTTTCCACACACAAAAAGCTTATGCATTTGTGTGCCTAATGATCATCCAATCATGATTAAAAATAACTGAGAACAAGAGTTGTTTGTTCAATGTTGTGCATAGGTAACATTTATAGCCTAATCTAGGTGCTTTAGTATGCCAGACCCAGGAAATAAAATTACATACGTACACTTGGAGGGTAAAGGTGTTGTTTAATCATTTATTTGCAATAAAACAGCATAAAATGATATTCATTTGTATTATGGCTACAGTTCTCAGGTTTTGGTGTTGCCTTACATCTGTCCTCTAGTGCCAAATATACAAACTGGTTTGCTCTGTTACCTACTTGGAAAAAGCTCGTTTGACTGGTTTGCTCATAAAACCAGCATTCACTGTACTGTTAAGTAGTAAAGTGGATAAAAGTCAGAATGCCTTTCTTTGTATTTAGTAGACGGGATGGTTTATTAATTAGTACCATTTCAATATTGTGTTCTAAGTGATATGAATACATCTGCTGATTTATAAAAAGACAGAAACAAATCCACTTACCTAAATGTGTGACACACTAAGCATATCAATTGGCTACATGAATGAGAAGAAAAAAAAATCAAAAGAGGAATAACTTAGATTTCCCCCCAATATCTTTTCTGATTCAAATAGCTCCTAAAAATTCGTTTCCATAGGGCTATATACAGCAATTTACCTCTAATTAAACAAAGAAACAAAAAATACACTTGGAACCCCAAAATATAGATTTGTTCAAACCAAGTCACTTAATGTTTGTAATTCTGTAAACCTGTCTTCCCCTTATCCCTTGTTGTATTTGAAATTCTCCCATTTGTCTACCACTTCTGTCACTAGACTGGAGAGCAAGCTGTCCAGGACAGAGATCATCTACTTTATCTTGCTTTCATGTTAATTTGCAGGCTTCATGATTTTAAAGATATGTGTGTAAAAAAGAGTATATGTCTAAATACGTATATACTTATACATTTGTTTATAGCGGTATGGTTGATGACTCCAGCAGTTTCCTGTGAAGTGTTGACAGTGAGCAGACCTTTGTTTATTTGCAGAGGAAAGATTCCACCATCGGTACGGTAGGTTGCATGGACCTGGTATTCACAATCCCCTATCAGCTTTATGCATTACTGACCTCCACAGGCATTTTAGGGGAAGACACAGCAGGAAGAGAGACGAAGGTCAGCACAGAAAGTGTTATTTCTTTCGCAGACAAATAATGGGTGTTTAGTTGTTGTCTTACAACATTTTTACATGGTGTCTTGGTTGCTCTTCCTGGGAAAACTATCCGTCCATAAGAATTTGTTTCTTGCTTATTTCAATCTAAGGGTCAGTGAAAGGAGCACTGCCGAGTTCCATTTGGTCTGTCACACTATACCTCAAAACCCAAGTAGAGCTACGATCATATAAAAGTTTTCTGGGTACCACTATATCCAGATCAAGACACAATTGTGTGCATTATTCTTACTCGTTTATTCATGCAAAGTAAGTTTGTCTGTGTATATGAAACCCAGGTTTGGACATGTGATGAAATGTGAGTTGAATCCCTTCCTGCTCCCTTCTAACAGCTAGATCTAATGTTTATTTCATGTATTGTATAGAATTTATTAATAACTAAGCAAAGTATTGCGATATTGTTAACACGTTTCTGTTTACCTCTTGACTATGAAAAGGCTCTGCCTTATCTAAAGGATGTTAACACTTCTAAAAGTAAGGTGGGGGGATTCAGTATTTCCTTCAGCATCAATATTAAGACTGTAGGAATCAAAGGAAATCCTTGGAGCAGAGGGAGATGTCCGAGTTTGAACAGACATCCAGGGAAGGTTTGAATATATGAAATTCTTTGAGTATTTAAAATGCAATAGGTTTTTAGCTGAGTAATAATAAAAACAGAACAGATCTCAAATATTAGTGAATTTCTGTATACTTCTCTAACTGCAAATACCTTACGTTCCAAGTTTTACGATTTTCTGATGTTAAGGGTGATTTCATGGTGACTGGGGTTCAGAAGGTGTAGAACCCAGCTTCTCATGATGATGGCGTTTGGTCAGTAATTCTGCTGAGTTACAGGCAGTAGCATTGACCAGAAGCACCTTGGTATAAAGTGGGACCCTGGAGAGATGACCTGACTGTTGAAGGATTCCCAAAAGTTTGTAAATGTATGATTGTGACTGTAGCTTGTTTACACTAACACTGACTTAAAGCACAAAAATCTTTTGGGAGGGACAAATCTTTGAAATTCAGTTCTCAGAGAAGAATTGATTGTTTTGATTGGACAAATTAAGGAAATCAACTTAATGCTCTGAATATGCTTTTCATCTGCAAATCTTGTAGCATCTTTCAAAGAAATAAATACTGTCGGTACCTGCATGATAATGTGAACCTAGTTAAGCAAGCTTTAGATGAGCTGTTCATTGTTTATAGCACTAAACCCACACAAACATGGCTTATCATCAACAAAGTAATACAGACATAAACTGTGATACAAAAAAAAAAAGTGTAGACTTTCTGAGAATTGTGCACGAGGCTTTAAGTGTCTGGAGAGCATTCAGTTTTCCAGACCTGCTACTACCATGTGTTGCCACAAGAAAGTGTCTGGCTTGATTCCCAGGCCTACAGCTTCGCTCTTGAATGGGCAGGATCAGGAAACACCAGAGGTATTGGGATATCTCATAAATAGCACAGGCTTGGACATAGAACAGGCTCTGGGTGTGGCTCGTGCTTAGCACATACGTAGAGTGAATGGTTGAGGAAGGGACTTTGAAATATGGGGTTCGAGTTTTTGCTCATATATTCTAAACCTATGAAATGTGTTCTCAAATAGCCTAAGAAACAATCTGAAATTATTCTGTCTGTGACACACACAGTATTACAACCTTCAGATTTAGTTGAAGTCACTTTGCAAAATAAGCACTAGTAGTTCATTATCATAACCCTCCTTTGGATGGAAATACATTAGTGGTGTCTGCACGAATAAGCAATGAAGAGTAGTGAGAAGAAAAAGCCTCACACAGTACTGTGTGCACCCACAGTGTTGTACTGTCTGCCTCAATTTGTACCTTTTCAGTATCTGACAGTGAATGATAACATTATTGCAATGGTATTTACTGGCACTGCTGGAGTATGGGATCTGTAATTTTTTTTTTTGTTCTGAATTGTTGTGCATGGCTGTAAAAAGTTCCCAAGGCTAAAATGTGTTTTAGAGGTTGTAAAGGAGGAAACAGTGTGGTTTTTTTTTTTTTACTATTTTTACTGAAATTTGTCAAATCAATCTGAATTTGGAGAATTTCCAAACCTAAATGCACGTTATTATAGATTCAGATGCATAACCTGGTTCCTGGTGGGGTTCAGTTTCTCATAGTGTCTTTCAGGAAACTATACAACTGTCTCTTGTTTTCCTCTGTTTTCTTTAGCCTAAAGAAAGGAGGTTTCAAAATGGCTGTTCAGTAATCCCCTAGAAGAATAACCTTTGCAGTGCTCCTATTTTATAACATAAGCACTATGAAAATCTGGCCTTGGACGGATTATAACAGAATCCTATCTATTGACTTATAGTTTATGATTAAGTCACTAATCTGGCTTCTAGCTTCACTTGTATTTGTTTGGAATGACAGGAGGCCCTTTCAGTGGTCATCACAGATTTCTCTTCTTTTCCTCAGAGGTAATTGCAGCTGTAGACAAGCCATTCAGTCTTTAGGAGAGGACAAAATTTATTTTAATGCTCATGAGTGCAGAGTTACCTCAGAGGTGAAGGTATTGTTGTGGAAGAATAGGACAAGCTCCCTCTGTTCTGATGGAAGCAGGATTTTTATTTATTTAAAAATTAATAAACCATTGTTCAGTTTGGTTTGAATTCAATGAATCCTTAGTCCCAAAGCAAAACTACATGTTTCTGAATGTCAGATGGACTTTTACATTCTAATCCACTGATTTACATCTGGGAGATACTTATAATTTTAGTTATACATCTTGTTCAGCTGTTCGCTCTGGTTGTTTTCATAGCGGAGTAATTTCTCAGGAATAAAGTCACATTTCATTGGTGTAGAGCACCCACACAGTAAGTTACTTAAAGTAGCAGTAGTGCAATGTTGTTTACTGAACTTGTATTCCAGGTGTTTTTTCCAGAGAAGATTTTGAAGCAAATTCTTAGTTTTTTTGCATTAATATTGCTAGATGAGCAATTTCATTAGAAGATCCTGTTTTATTTGGAATCATTGCTTATACTAAAGTAAGCAAATCGTGTATACTTTTACTTTCAGTTTCACTGAGTATCAAATATTTACATTAATTGAATTTTCTTTGAGTTTCTTGAGACAAATTCATTCCCAAAGAAAGCAGGAACACATTTTATGGCTGTAAGAGATACACCTGCTTACTTCAGGTTTGAAATTTAGTTCTTTTTTTTTTGTTACTTTCAGCCCTCTCATCAATTAATGCTACTGAAAAGGCATCATATAGGAAGTGAACTGGTTCATGGTTCTCAAATTTAATACTTTTGAAACAGGTTTTAAACTTTGAAAACAAACAAAAAATCAAAACTGTGAGGTTTAGGCAGGATTCTTTCCCTATAACAAACAGATTTCTAGCACAAAGAACAAAGAATATAAATCCTCTTAGATTAAATTTCAGCATCAGTAGGTTTCAAATTTTGAAACTGATATTGTTCCATTTATATGCCATACATATTTATAAATATTCACCTGCTGATGACTTGGAAACCTTCCTTCCATTTTCAGGTGCCTCGGGCTTTGCTTAGGATGTTGTAGGAGCTGTTTGTTTATTTTTTAAAATTTTATAGACAAGTATTAAAAATTGGATGAAAACTCCATGGAAACAAATAAATGTTGAACACATGGAGAGGGAGCTCAGATGATTTGCAAATGTGATCATTTCCCTAATGAACAGTGTTTTGCTACTTGAAATAATCTCTCCTGTTCTGAGTACTCTGCATTATGTAGGAGCCTGTAGCTTCTTAAATTCCCTTCATTAGAGTGTTTTTGAACTCAAAGGAGTTGAAAAATTGGGGAAACAAGTATTACAGGATCGAACTTCCAAATCTCAAACTACTTCTGAAAGTATCCTTCGGAGTTAATTTCTTCATCAGTAACCAGCAAATAACCCAGCTGGCTTTCATGTGAGATGCAGAAGCCAAACTCCAAGGTGTGTTCACTAGCCTGCTTACTTCTTCATTGCTTTTGTCTTTTTGTTCACAACTGTCTGCTGCATGAGAAATGAAGACCTGTCAAAGCACTATGGACTGGGGCTGTGTGTTACTTTTGAATCAATGGTTAAGCATCTGAAAAAGCATAAGTTTAATAAATTAAACCTTCTTATAACGCAGAACTGATCAATTACATATACAATATTCTTCATGTTCTGGCCTTGCAGAATTTTGAGTACCTTAATTTATTTACTTGTTTGTGCCCGAGTTGGTCAGGAATGGTGAATAACATACTGGAGGACTTTTTCATTCTTCAGCTGAATAGGGGAGCTGCAAGATAAACAGAAAAGCGTAGCTAAAGCAGCAAGACAAGTGGCAGTAGAAAAGGTAGATGCAGACAATGCAGTTAACTCCCTGTTAAAAGGCTACTTCAGCCTTTCTGGTATTTCGCAGAAACACATGAAGATAAAACAAACATGGAAACTTGAGTCATTCTTGGACACTATTTCAGCAGCTCCTCTGCTGAAAATCTCAGACATCCTAGAAGATGATGTGTTAAATGTTTATTTCCTTCTTGTTGAAATCTTCTAAGAACATGTATGTTTCCTTTTTCATGCGTACTGTTGGAAAAGGCAAAGTCAAATGGTAAAAGGTCTTCCTCTGTTTCCTAGTGTTATTGAGCAAATAATGCTAAATACTGTGTGTATGGACAGAAGTATCTTTCCATAGATTTCAGATGGCTGTAACTCAGGTCTGTAATACACTAAATAGTGTTTTGGCAATATGACCAAGGAATGAAAGAACTGCTAAATACAGAAGAAACAAGTGTAGAAGGTAACCCTCATGCTTGTCCTTTCCTATCTTAAAAATTTCTGCAGGGATTGGATACTTATATTAACTTAATGAGTTAATTCTCCAAACTTTGAGCCTTAGTAAGTCTATGTAGATGAAAGAAACAGTCCAAGTTCAGCTTCCATAAGTAATTGTATATGTGAGCAGGTATCACCATAATTTAAGGCTGTTATTAATAGCTTGCAGTATAACTTGTATTTTATAGGATCATAGAATGGTCTGGGTTGAAAAGGACCTTAAAGATCATCTGGCTTCAACCCCCCTGCTGTGGGTGGGATTGCCAACCACTAGAGCAGCCTGCCTAGGGCCCCATCCAGCCTGGTCTTGAATGCCTCCAGGGACGGGATATTTCGGTATTTGTTCTTCAGCAAAGAGTACTTTGGAGAGTAATCTGCTTGGCATTAATCTGTTTTCCATTCTCTTTGAGTAGCCTAAAAGCATAATGATGAATATTTGTGCAAATTCCATTGTAAACAAGTTCTAAATTCAATATAATTTCATTATGCCTATATGACATCTTCACCTTTTCTCTAAGGAATAACGGAATTAAACAATCAGCTAGTCTCAGTAATTTCAGGAACTCAGCACCATAACATCTAGTCTACACTTCTCAGCTCTATCATCTCCAGCCCAAAACAAACATGTTAATTTATGTATTTAGATCCAAAATTTAATGTATTTAAAGATAATATATATAGGATAATACAGAAACTAGGTGCTGGTTTTACTTTTGGTATCACAGGTTCAGCTAGAAAACACTCCACTTTTTCTCTGTAGTGGGTTCTTTTACCTGCAGATTTTTCAGGATTCTTTGTTTACAGACCTGTTATTATGTAGAATTCCCCAGACCAGATCCATGGGCAATTCTTGTCTTTCTACCTATAAATTTTACATTTTATTATTTAAAAAAATAAATGGCATGGCTTTTTGTTTCTCTCTTCTTCTTTCTCTTGCTTGGTCACACCAAGAATCCATGGCTGCAGTGGTAAGGACAAGATAAAAAGTAAGATAATAGATAGTATGGCACTGTTTCAAAAAGAGTTCTTCTAAGTGGTTAGATTTTCACATGTTAACTATTAGACTCTCGTTCCAGAGAATCAACAATCAGACTTCTAATCTGAATGAGAAATGGTTGTTGAGAACAAGTCTTACCTAGCAGGTGGTGAAAACTAAATATCAGCAGTGGACAGGTGGCAAAAATATTTGCTCACTTATGAATTTCATTTGCCTTGCCTCTGTTGGAGTCCCTAGTGTTTACTCTCTGCAAATATTCATCTATATTAATTTCTGGAGAAAGATGCTTGCTGAAAGAATGCTAAACAAATATTTAGAATGTTATAAACAGTCATTATGTATCTATATTAGGAAGTCATGTGTTCCTCTGCCAAAAAAGTAAGCTAAACTCAGAAATAATGAATATGGGGTTTGGCGAATAGATCAAAAATCAATTTAGATTAGGCCAAAATGAAATCTTTGTTTTTCACATTAGGATGAAAAATTCACTTTGATTTAGGGCACGAGGATTTTGTCACTGAGTATTTTGTCACTGAGTATTTAAATATTTTATACAGTGTGGGTTAACATCAAAGTGGAGTTTAAGAATGTCTCAGTAGTTGGGACAGTTTCCAAAGGCTAGGGAGACAGTGTCTTAGATCTGCATATGGGAGAAAACGGAATGGGAGTCTATCATAGACTTTGTTTGTGTTCAACTCTTTGAGTTCAGTGTTGCATTGAAACTATCTATTGAATTTTACATAAACACTTTATAGGTCTTTGTTTGCACAGGAAAAGCCTTCCTACTGTATATTTCTATCTCCTAATATTTCTAAATATAAGAAATATATTTACTTACCCTCATCAGAGCTCCTGTGGATATGGTAGTGTTATTATATCAATTTTACAGCTGAGAATCAAGAAATTCTGTGATTTGTCAAAGGTCACCTGCAGAACTTTTGTGAGAGAGCAAATCTCTTAAGTCCTGGACCAGAGCTCTTAATGTTGGACTAAACTTTCTTGGAAGCAAGCACGTCGTTTCTAATTACAAGTCTTCTGTCATCAGTGCAATGAGTTCATTTCAAATCCTGTAGATAACCTTAATATCTTATCAAGACAATGTAATTTTCAAGGAACTACTTATTTAGAAATTGGCAGACCAAGAATATTTTGCAGAAATGAGCTGGCAAATACTGTGATTTAAAATAATATGAATCTGGAGAAAATACGTCCTTATTGGTGAACTGTTTACCGACAGCATGATTTTGTCATATACACGCTTCAGATGTGCAATAGAAAGACAGAAGGAGCTGTTTCTTATTTTGAAAACTGGCCAGCTGTGCACGTGTGCTCAAATGGTTTAACTTCTTCATATTTCAGCAAAATTGTTCTAGTTCCTAGAGCTGTTTCGTGGATTAGTACTTGAGATATATACACACTTTGGAAACCAAGAGGACCTTGAAACAATGGAAATACTTTCAATTTTACAATATCTTTCCTCTGATGATCTCAAACACCTGTTTAGACAGTAAGATTGTGTAGAAAGATTGCAGTATAGAGTAGAAGAATGACTTGGCTCTGTTTGTCTCTGTTCATTTTGTTTGGTTTTGGTTTCAGTTATTACCCTCAGGCTGATTTGTTTCCTTCAGTAACAACTAGTATTTAAAACTGTTTCTAGCACTACAACTGCAGTATTTCTAAAAGTAATTCTAGAAAGTGCTATTCTAATTTTCCTCACTTGGGCTTTACCAAAAGGACTCTGCAGTCCCTGTGAAAGCTGGGACTCTTATTCCTCCATGATGATGTTTCCTCTCTGTGTTAGTTTTACTGAACATTATTTCTAAGGGAAATTGTTGAAAGCAGGGAAACTTTTCATCCTGTATTATTGTGTACTTTGATTGCTGTGCTTAGCCAAATGAATATTATCCTAACTGTAACTTTCTTCAGTGTCTATCAACAGATTGCAAAGTACTGAAGTTATTTGATGATGTTACCTAAAATTTTATGAGAGTAAGAGTCTGGCAGTGTCAACAGCAGTTATGTACTTTTCAAAGTCCTGTGTTTTGTGAAGAACAGGTCAGATTACCGAGTCGTGTATTTTCTTGCCTAATGTTCTGCTGAATTAGAAAGATATGAAGCAAATAATTCTAGAAAACTTAGACTCCCTGTGTGGACTACATTATCTGCTGTTTCTAATAGTAGAAGCTCCATCAATCCTGAGGTCAGGGCCAGTTAGACAGCATTGAGGGGAACTCAAGGGAAAATGTGAATCTTGGTTGTCCATCCTGTAATCCCAGAACTACCTGCCAGTTGTACAAAGCATGGTTCTTGTCTGCATTCTTTTCTCTCCTCCTGAGGTTCACCAAAGTATAATTGTACACAAAGAACATGGGAAGATAGTTTGTTGAAGCTAGTTGAGTAATTTCAGAATGTCAAGACTCATCTTTCTAATTGAAAGTATCCTCACCCACTGAAAATCAAACAAATGACATCAGGCAGAGGTCCCAGTGATCAGTTCTCTGCAGCTCATGCTGTTGATACCCGGGGCCTATACTGGAAACTGCAGTTATTTATTTTTATTTCCCATTCCTCTGCAGTTGGACCAGTGTCTCTGCTGGACTGTATATCCCATGACATACTGTGCTGTCTTCACTGTCACCAGTAACAGGATGGTCCACAATCACAAAGCAATGTGCAATCTGAAATATGGATTGCCTAAAGAACATGAGCCACGATAATCAGAACTTGGGACAGTGCAGATGGATGCATAGGTTACTAATGACTCAAAATTTAAGAGATTTTACTTTTTCAGGTGGCTATTTTTTAAAAAAAGTTTTGTTCTGCAAGAAGTGTTCTAATTTAATTATTAATTGCCATTCAGAAAACACAGTATCAGACTGTCCTACCACATGGAGAATTCATATTTGGTCAACTCAAATTTGGGATAGAAAAGGAAAGAAGAATTAATACAAAGAAAACCCTTCTTCCTCCTCCAGAAAATGTGTTTTCTCTGTGAGACCCTAGTCTCTCTTTCTCTTAAGCACCTGTTAGCCTCCGTTTTTGTGTATTCTCCTGTCTTGCCAGTGCACTCAAGTGTCCAATTTCTAGGCTAGCTTAAGAGATTCTGAGAGGAAGTCAAGTCTCACCTCATTTTCCTCCTGAACTCATTCATTCCTGCCTCGGTAACTTCTGTCACTCACAGTGCTCGTACTTTTATCTGAACCCAAGTAGCAAAGGGGGCAGGGGGAAGGTGAATGGGTGGGATTTTACTTTTTTTTTTTTAATGGAGATTTTTTTCTCACAGTAAATGGCTAATTTAATGTTTTCAGTAAAATCCAGGTTGTCAGAGAGAATAATAAATAAAGTCTTTCCCATATACATCTGCAGGTCAGTCAGCTATAGTGTCATATTTTCCATGCCGCTCAACTAGCGATTTTGACCTTGGTGTGAATGGATCATTCACTCAAGTGATGAGAGTTAATTTAGTCTTCATAATAGTCCAGAGCTCAACCTCTTCAGAGCTGCAATTGTTTCAGTGATGCCAAATTATATGCAATCACTGAGTAGTATGCACAGTGATCACTGCTGTGTCTTTGGATGTAGGCCATCAAAATAATTCTTTTCATATTGGTAGGAAAAACGTGCTATAAATCTGGTCAGTGTCATACACTGCAAAGTGTATAAGCCATGTTATCATGTAAACAGTATACCGAGAGAAAGCAAAGTTTAGGGATTTTGTCCCATTTTCTTATCCTATAACTCTTTTCTCCTTTGAGGGAACTTCAGAGTTCCAATTTAAGTGAAATTGCCACTAAATTCTCTCTCTCAGGTTCACAAACTTTTATATGTCTATTGTTACAACTTAGGGAGGGAGGCCCAGTTCAAGACAAACATACCAGAAATCGGTTGTTTTCGTTCTGCTCTCTGCAATTTCATAGGAGGCTCACACGCCACTCTGCAAGGGTAGTGAAGGAAGCAAAACTCTTGTCAGCAGTCTGACTTGCTGAGCACAGATCTGCACCTCCACTGGATAATTTCATGGTCTAAAGAAAGCTGAAATCCCTTGTCATAATAACAGGACTGAAGTGTGAAGTAGGACTTTTTAGTCAAAGAATGCTAGGTGAAAAGAGATAAAAGAAATAAAGAGAAAAGAAATAAAAACACCAAAGTTTTTATTCATAATGAACCTGCGTTCTAAGCAGGCAGATCACAATGTATTTTATAAGATGGAGGTCTTTCATAGTGTAACTCAAGCTCGGAGCCTGGAGGTAGGATAGAGGTTTGTCGCTCCTCCAGGGCACTGAAGTGCAGTCATCTATATGGTTTGCATTTTGCCAGGAAGTAGGTTTGGCAAGGTGGTTCTTCAGACACAACAAAACAAAGTCTGTGATGTTAATAACATCTTGTAATGGTTTTTATGTAAATCACTTCTCTGGAGTGTTAGGGAAAATAGTATTTACATTAGGTAGAATGTTGACTAAAGTATTTAGAAGGAACTCTGTGCAACTTTCCAGCAAAAAAATCATGGATGTTGTAGCAGCACATGAGGATAAACTACAAAATCGGTGGTTACTTGACCAGTCAACACAAATGCTTTGATGGATATTGAGACTTGGTGAGCTGAAGATGTTGACATTTCCTTAAAGAATCTGGAAAAATGTGGTTGCAGTCTTTCAGGTGATTTCCAAACAAGTAGGTATGTCAATCTGCTATCCACAAAATTTATAAAAATGGTAATTTTAAGAGAAGATGTAAGTCTTATGGTGTAAATAAAATCCATGACACCTTACTGGTTTACAAAATTTAAACACAAAGTGTAGGGATCTCTAGAAGACATTACGCTACATGCCACTGCATCAATCTACTATGGATGTGCATGTTTAAAATCATGCTTTTTGCATCAGTGCAAACTTTCTTCTGTTGGCAAAGGTGGGATTTTGCATGAATCAGCTTTGCAAAAATCAGGGCTTTAATATTTTTGGCAGACTGTCAGGAAGATTTGTCTTGCAGCCATTGAATAGGCATATTTGTGCTTATTGTTATTTTAGTAGTAAGTGGACATTAGAAGGACTGTTCCAATGTACCCATTGCTGTCCCTTTCCCCCACTGCCCAAAAAACCCCAACAAATGCTTTACTATTTTTGTTCAGAAGTATAACTTTTTTTAATAAAATATCTGAATGTCTTGGAATAAATCTAATTCATAGTGACTGCCAGTGGCTTCCAGGGCCGTGAAAGCAGGCACTCTGGGACACCTTTTGAGTGTCACCATTCCCATCAGGATAGGGAATTACATAGCAGTCTGATGAAGGAGGCTGTTTAGGGATCCTGATTTTTATGTTCCACTGATACAAAGGAGATGACATGTCCAAGGCAATCAGGCCCCAAATAGCTTTGGGGCTTTTTTCATTTCCTGTAGTAAACATGACATGTATTGTGACTATTTTGGAAGCACTGTTTTAAGTATACATGTGATACTTTAAACATCTAGTAGCTTTATCATGTCTGCAGTTTCAGACTAGAATTCCAAGTGTAGTATCAGACTAGTATTTATCTGCTCTGAAATTAAGGTCTGGGCACCAGCTGAAAAGTGTATTTTTGTTATTAAGGAATCAAATTAAAATCGCAAGAAAACAACACCATTATTAGTTTGCAAAAGTTATTTGCTTTGATTAAAAGCACCAATAAATGTGTCTTGGTTCTATAACTGCTCCATTTAGCACTTGACATATAATAGTGTTGTTTTTTTCCCCACAGTGTAATATCTCCATTGAAATATAATTATTTTTGCAGATTGCTCAACTGAATGCCCTTATAAACATGCTGTTAGGGGAACTCACCCCTGGTGATCATCAGAACATCATGACAATATGCACAATTGATGTACATGCAATGGATGTTGTAGCCACGCTTATAGCACAGAAGGTAATTTGTTGCAGAGCAATTACACTAATGCATTTTTAAAAGCATAAAATAAAGAATAATTTCATTTGTTGAAAAGGTATTCTGGTGCCTTATGTATGGCAATGACAGAATATTTTGATTCAATCCATTTTCGTCCTTTTATATTTTTTTGCTTTAGAGTTAGGTAATTACATTTACCAGTTAAAGAATTAGCATTTAAAAATATATAGATATTTTGTCCAAATGTTTAAAGACATCTGTTAAAAACGTATGCTGTAATGTGACAGCAGGTTTCTCATTAGCTTGCCTCCAATTACAGATCTGTTCACAATTAATATAAAACCTCAAATTTATTGCAGATAGCTTGAAAGTTTAATACATATAAAATATAAAACAGCAATTGTGTTATGTTTCCAGACAGCTTTTTTTTTTTTTTTTAGTAGGTTTTATTCCCCTATCAGTTTCTGAGGTGGAGTCTGTACTGCTAACTCTTTCCATGCCTGACTTCAACACTGCCAGGGCCTGTTGATAGTAATTTGCTAGTCTGTCTTCAGACTGTGACCACACAGATAGGAAGGAGGTGATGAGGGATACTACGCAATGTCTGTTCCCTTATGCATGGTTAGGCAGGTGAGATATAGTTGTTGTATCTTCCACTCCTCCTGTCTGCAACCATCTGCAAGGAAGGGATGGTTCTGACCCTACAAAGGAGGCACAGACCCCCCTGTTTGAATGGGCAGCTTCATTCCAGAGTCAGACACCTAGAGCTTTACTGTTTGTTCATGAAGAATAACAAGGGGAGAAGAGAAATATGTGTAGGTATGAATTGTGTGTTGTGTGTATCTATTCATCCATCCTCTATAGCCTGTCATTCTTCTACATGTTGCATTTTGACATGTTTACTCATAGAAAAATTCACCTTTTGGCAATATGTGGCTACCAAGAGCAAGGATTGCCCTACCTCTCCCCATTTCCAAACACCCTCCCATCCCCATGATGGTAAGGAATTCAGTATCATAATGCTTTGTTTTATTGTAAATAATAATTTTGCTGTAGGCCAGGCACACAGTATTGAGGTTTCTCAGAGATCCAGTCTTTACATAAATGACCTAAATAAATAGTGCAAGACAAAATAAACTCATGAAAGTAAACATTGTTTTACTTGAAAGAATAAAATAGTAAAAAGGCACTGTAAATTATTGTAGTGTGCCATGAAACCTCCTTGTGCAGGACAATGGTCTCTTAGCCTTGTTAACTGGTATTCTGTAAATCTGTGGAAAATAACAAAACCAACAAAAACCCCCTCAACACTCTTACAGTTGCTGAACAAAATCCATTCTACTGAGCATAATCACTTTGTTGTGGTGTGATACATAATAGCAGTTGCATCGAAAATTTGCAGCAATTTAAAATATTCTTTTCACTGAAATTGTTTATCCACATTGCCAAAGCCTTTAAGGAAGTACCGATGTTTTTCATATTGTCAAGACCAGCTGTTTCTATCTGCTGTGGCTGTCTAACTGCTAACTAGGCAGATGGTGCACAGTAGCTGAGGTGTGTCTGTTGTGTACAGGACCAACTTCTCTGGCTTATACGAAGCACAGCTGCCATGCTATTATGATGATGATGATCCTTATGTATTTCAGACATTGGAGGCCTTATATAGAGCTGCATGCTTTGAAGGGGTGATTAGGGTCTTTAGTACACTGAATAAGTACACAAATAATCAAACCGACAAGCTGTGTGGAAATATGGAATCCCTATTAACTGGATTTTTGGGTAAAGATCAGGGTGGGGGGCTCTGTGAAAACCAAGTAAAACTTATTTGCCACAGATACGATCACCTCAATGTGTTATGGCATGTAAATGTCAGTAAAGGGTACTTTAACAACTACTAGATACAAGTAGGTTTATGAATGAATAAATGTGTTTTACATCATTAACTCTGGTCAGTTATTTAAAGAACACACTGAAGAAAATGCTAGACAGTTAAAACTAAAGAAGACTTCAGATTTTTGCCCCAGTTGGCAGAAACTTTTTCCCTAGAACATTGGAAACAGCAACATGTCTTTCCCCATGTCTCACTTGAAGTAATTAATACATTAATATATTTTTTCTTCTAAAGAACTACTTAATATTCTTGTTCACTGGCATATAGCAGAAGAGAGCTGGAGGGGGTGGTAAGGTGTGGCTGGGGCTTAAGGAAGCAATGAAATGCTGACCAGATGCTGCATTTCCTGTTGATTTGAGGTGTTTGTTCATTAGACCACTAATCAAAACCATGTGCTCTGCTAACAAACCATTTCATCCCGAGTCCTGGACCATGCATGTGCTGTCCCAACTAATTAGGACCTGCTCCAAGTCAATGAAAAGTCCCTTGTTGACATCCATAGGTGGTAGACGAGGTTATCTGAGGATGGAAGTCCTTGCTACTGTTTGTGTCTTTATATAGTTCAGCTAAAAATATTTTAGCCAGAAATATGGAATTTACGGTATCTTGTTAGTGTTTCTATCATGTTAATATCAGCTTGAAGAGTTTATGTTCCATAAGTTATTGTGGCCTTGTTACAGACAAAAAAAAATAAATTAACTGGGGGCACAATCAGGTGATTGTGCATAGATGTCTGTGTTTCAGAAGTCCCATCGCTGGCCTTTCTTGTTTAAAGAAAGATGTAGGTATTGAGCAGACATAGAGATCGATTCATCACTTTAGTCCTAAGTTAAGAGTTGCAGCTACTTGGGATACAGAGTGGGCAGTGTTGCATCAAGAGTGCTTATGTTGCACCGCTACTGTGTGTTTAGCAAAAATGTCTGTCCCCAAAGCTTAAAGCAAGGTTCCTTCTCCACAGCAGTAGAAATGACCTGATGAAATAATTTTCTGCAGTATTTTCCAAATAGCTACAACCCTAAAAGTATGAACAAATATAACATGAAATTAGAAGAACAATTGTAAGACATGTTTCTTTCTTCATTATCTATAAAAAGTTTCTGGTATGGTGGGTAGTGTTTTTTTAAATGCTAGTCCTCCTGCTTAATAGAGGAGACAGCTTAATGCAATGCTATCACTCTCCAAATAAAATGTCATAGTTTTAGAAATAGTTATAAGAACAGTAATTTCCTTGAATGTGATAAAAACAACTGATGAGAAAAGACAGGAAAGTTTGATCACTTAGATTTCACCAAATGGGAAGAGGGAGATACAATCAATTATATCTTAGTAAAGCTCTGGAATCAGTGTGTTGGAGAGGTGTACAAGAACAAACAAAAGAGGATGACTCATGGAGCGGAAGGCAGAAAGATAGAGCATCTTGATCAGGAAAGGACAAAAGAAATAGACTGATTCCTCAGAAGCCAATGGAGGCAGACCTGCAAGCAAAGTACAAGGGGAGCAGTTTACAGCAATAACAAGAAATACTGCAGGGTTAGAGGATCATGTGGAGATGGTCACAGAAGAAAGCAGAAGTACTGCAGTGCTAAGGGAAAAGGTTTTCGGAAAGTCACAGATATCAGAAAGCACATGGAGGACAATCACAAAGGTGAAGGAGATGAAGATCAAGGGCGGAGAAGAGGACTAATGAGCCTGGGAGATTCAGAGCAAGCAAGGAGAACCACTGGTGCCTGCTAGTGTGGGAGATGAAAGAACACATTGATAAATAGGAGAAGGGATTTCTTCAAGCAGGTGAAAAATATCAGTGGGTAGGAAGTGAAGAAATCTGCCTTGATTGAGGCTGGAAAAAGTTGATGAGACAAAATGAAAACGGAGAAATAGGTGAGAGTTCTTCAAGGGCTTTTACATGTGGTAAGAAAAGAGGAGAATTTCCTACTTTTTTTGTATTTGGAGGGAATGCTGGCATATACTGTTCCTGGGTAAGATGGCTTTGTGATTAGAGAGTTGGGGAAACAGCACTAGGCTGGAACTAAGGAAACATGTAATGAAAGAAGGTGTATGTATGGTGGAATTTTCTCATGGAGCATCACAATCAAAACGATGCTGTTCTTTCCAAGACTATTTCTGCTCTCCCTTTTCTAAATTTGGTTCCTATTTAGTGATCACAACTGAATACAGTTTACACTTAAAACTTTTTCGTTTTACATGTGTGAAATATTTTGTAATTCTGTTTGTGATATTCAATGCCTTTTTGTGGATCTACAATGTAACTCTTACTCAAGTCAACTGCAAAATGCAGAGGAAAACTACCAGCATGAGGTGACATCTGTCTAAGGCTGCGATCTGTACTCCTCCTTGTGCTATTTAAAAAGGTGAGGCTACTTGTGCACTAGCTGAAGTGAGAAAAACAAAAGTCTGATAAAGCGGTCATGATCCTCTAACCCTGCAGCATTTCTGCTGGAGAGAGTCCAGCGCAGAGCCATGAGGATGATGAAGGGAATGGAGCATCTCCCTTATGAGGAAAGGCTGAGAGAGCTGGGTCTCTTTAGTCTGGAAAAGAGGAGACTGAGGGGTGACCTAATCAATGTTTATAAATATGTGAAGGGTGAGTGTCAGGATGATGGAGCCAGGCTCTTCTCTGTGACATCCAGTGATAGGACAAGGGGCAATGGGCTCAAGCTGGAACATAGGAGGTTCCACTTGAAT
>WKFP01013798.1:335126-398314 GCA_011057875.1 Pterocles orientalis | reverse complement strand
GCAGCAAAAACCCCTGTGTAAGTAGAGGAGTGTAAAGCAGACGAAAATCTGGTTAAAATTGAAAATGTCCCATTTCCTTCATATCATGATATGCAGTAGACCTGAGAAATCATCAACATGTTTTCTTTTAATGCATCCTGTGCACAATATGCAGGGCATAAGGATTTATTTCAGTTGACAAACCGCTGTAGTGTTTTGTAGGAAAAAAATAGGTTTTACTTGGGCATTCCATGAGCCTTGTTCAAATGAACATTGCTGTTACTTAAAAACAAGCAGGGGGGCCTAACAATGAGTTCATGTTTTTGGGGGTTTTTTTTGGTTAAGTTCTACCAGTACCAAGTAATAAAGGTGTTTTACTCAGACTTCCAGGGCTTGAAATTAGCCATTTTTGAGCAGCAACTTTAGCTACAGCATCCAAAGGCAACACTGTCTATGTGAATACACTTGCTGTAGGCTGGAGTCCATAAATAGAATAACCAGACTAATGAAAGGATCAGGCTAGCTTGCTACAAAACTATAGACAGACTTAAGGTAGGAAGGTCAGATTTCAAGATCTAAAGTCCTTTGACAGTTTAGTTAGCTGTCTTTTGGCTTTCTAATAGTTATAGAATATGATCTCACATATTCCAGTGTGATTGCTGTGGTGCCTGGGGAGAACCACAGAAGATCACCTCTTCTAAAAGACAGGTGAATTTAGAGCTGTTACTAACAAACATTTTCCATCAATATTGTTGTCTTGCTTTGTTTTGTGCCACTTTCACATTCCATGTAGAGAAAGTACATGGAGCATTGCATAATTCCTGAACACAATTTCTCTCCAAAACATATTTCAGACTGTGTGGCTCAACACTTCCCACAAGGTACGGTAAAGGCTTAATGGTTATGATGGCCTGGCCATAAAGATATAGGTGCATTTCCTTTTCTGTGAGATGGCAGCACAGACAGGATGATTCTTTACCTGTGTGTTTTGCAGTTTACTTATCATTTATTTACTCTTTGCGAAGTATTTTTGAAGACTCTACGTACCTACATTTCTCATCAGTTCCTTAACTACATTTTGCACACTTATGTTCACCCCTGCAGTGACTTCATGGGCTTTCTGCCATCTGTCATTTTTCCTTTATTCTAATGTACAGTGCAGTCTCATATAATTTATGACTTTGCCTGATATTTATTAGATAGACAGGATTATTGCCCACAGATGGCTATGGTTCACAGCCAGAGGCGTCTTCACAGAACTAGCAGGAAGAGATTTATTCATGTGACCATGTGACTTCTACTGTAAGCTAATTTTAGCACTGGGTTTCTCTTGATAAGTTAAAATGAAATGAGAACTCTGGGTCAAATTTATTCTTGCAGCAAGTGATGCAGTTTCATTGACTTCTGTTGAGTCATACCTGTATATCAGGTGTGAAATTAGCCCTCCATTTTTTTCATTAGGAAAATAAAATATATGAGAGCACATTTTAACTGCAGTGCATGCATGTGGTTACAAATATTTCTGGTCTTGAAGCTGTAACTTTGGAGCAGAAACAACAGAAAAGATTTATCAAGTTGTACAGTTGTTGCCTGGTAGATGACATTGTCTGCCAGCTTTACACTTTCTTTGCTTCTTTTTATGGGCCACTGGAGTCATATATTCTGTCGTTCACAGTGTGAGACTCGGAACATTTCTTTGGCAAAGTCAGGGAGACTGGTGTGTTGAAAGTGAGCCAACACAGGTCAGGTGGTTTCATTTGTACTCGAATTTGAGACTAGTTCTTGCAGCAGACAGGACGTGAGAATTGTATTGTATCTTTTTGGTGTGTTTGTTTCATTGGTAGTGAACTAGCTGCTGCTGGTAAATTTAAGTCATCTCACTGGTAATAAATACACAGAGTTGAATCAGTGCCTTTTCTAATCTTTAAAGATTTTGTTCAGTAAAGTGCAGCCTTAAGTGGGTCTCTGTAATAACATTACAACTACCAGTACACAGATTAAAGTGCCTACAGATTTTCTTGCTGTAGACTGAAGCAGAAATTCCCAGCTTCCAAAATGTAATCTGTAGGGAGTTTATTAGCAGTTGGTCTTGGGAGGAATGGCACTTCAAACAGAAGCCATCTGGAATACACATTAGGAGATTCTGCTACAGGAGAGCTAGGAACAGAAACAGGCATAAGAACATGCTGCACTCTCACCCTGCACGCTGCTAGGTGTCCTCTTCATTACACTGGGAAGCCAATGGGGATTAGGACTGCTCAGCACTTTCAGCTTTATGCTGTAATTCAGGAATGCCATATGTAGTTAAATATGTTAAACCAAAAGAATGAGTAAGTAAATGTGTTAGATGAAGTTCTGCCATCTGATTCAAGAGCAGAGTTATAGCATCGATATAAATTCCCACTATTTGTTGTTAATTCTTTTGGTTTTATGTCAAATATGTTGTTGCTGGTTATTTTTGATATTTCACTTTTCTGGGTTTATGCAAAGATGGACTGACACTTTGAAAGAGCAAATCTTATCCTCTCTGACATATATGTTCCTTGTATTTTGACAGTGCAACTTTAAAACTGCTACTCCTGTTCCTCAAAATGGCACAGTGTAAGTAACAACAAGAGCAGAATTTCCATTCTACTCCTTACTTTCTAACTTGGTTTTCAGATGTGCTTGTTACAGATAGGAGAACTGAAAGGTGAAGAAAGCATGCCTTCATGTGGAGCTTTTACAGTTGTTTGCTTTGCTGATATGAACTCAACACCATTTTGTCCTTCTGCTGTAAGTTGGGCTGGTGTAGAAAAGAATGCAATATATGCCCTGCTGAAGGCTATACAGCACTGTGTTGATGTCTTATTGGGCCAGTGTATCTAAATGCAAGTTCACTGCTTCAGGTGCAACGGCTGCAGGATTTGAACCCAGAGAAAAGCATCTCCTCACCCTTTAAAGACATTTCTAGAAGACACAGGCTAATTTCAGGTTTGACATGTCAAGGCACGGAAAAGATTCGTTGACACAGCAGGTGCACTTAAATATAACCGTCTAATTATACAGTGATGCAAGTTTGCTCCCAAGAAACTAAATGTACAGTGCTATGGAAAACATGGTACCTGCCTGTCATGCTGTTAAATAGGTAAGGAGTCTTCAGGAGTCAGGCACGTTTCATGTATGAAATAATAAAAATCATGGTATGGTAAACATCTGCATCATTTCCATTCTTTATCAAGTATGTACACTGTGATTTCCCTTCTGCATACTTAAGGGATTGCATCATGTATGCAGCCTGCTACAGAGAAACGTAACTTCTGAAACTTGACTGGGTATGTTAAGGTCTGATTTCAAGTTTATTTATTTAGTTTGGATTTGACAGTCTGGCAATAGAAATTCTGAATCGGTTTAAAATCCATGACAGTAATAGTAGGGGATAACAGAGCAACGCTGTTCTGCAGTTACTGCTGGTCTAATTCTGGCACATGGGAGAGGTCACTGCCTGTTCGCTACATCTGAGCAGAGACTGTGGCCTGCTAGCATGCAAGGGGTGTGAGGCGGATAGTTTACTAATGTGGTCCTGGCTTGAGGGCATGCTTCAGCGATAGGAGTCTTTTATTGCCCTTCCCACATGCCCTATAGCAAAATTGTTTCTTCTTTTTCAATTGGCAATTTTGCCCTAGACTAATGATGCTTTATCTCTACTCAGCTGTTAAGCAAACAAAAGTAGAGAAATGGGAAATGTAATAAAACATTATCTTAACCAATAATCTGAGAATTGTTGTCACCTGTGTAGAGAATCTGAGTAGTAAATAAGTTATTTTATCTTAAATAGATCATATTATTAATTTACTTTTAAGGTGAAGTACCTTAAGAGTACAACCCAGCCTCACATGCCAAATGCTACAGAGTAACATTGCAGTAGATCTGTTCCTTCTGTCTTTTGCTGAGTGTCCAGTTCAAACTTCCTCACATTTTCCAGTTCTACTGTACGTTCAGCCTTGTAGGGTTTTTCCACCTGTTTTTGCCATGCTTTCTTTTTGCACCAACCAGATCTGTATTTAACTAGCAAGGTTGGCTTTGCAATGTTAACATCATTCAGAATTGCAATAATTGCACCCAACAACCAATAAATGTTTTGAGATAATATGAATTGCCCAAACAGCCATTACGAAATTCACAAAAGTTGCTTAGGCTCTCTGAAAAACCCCTTCTGAGAAGTAAAATGTTCCTGTAATATACACATTCAAGCTAAGATTACCTAAATAATGACTCTACCTTTAAATGCCATCTTCTCTCAGCCATGATGGAGAAAGGCTGTTTGTTTTGAGCACAAAGGGAAACATTTACTGAATGACAAAATGGATATTCAAAGCAATCCAGAACAAAACCAGTGAATGTGTGACAAAGAAGATGAACATTGATGGTGAATCTTTTAAATATCTCAGTTTGAGATCTATCTATAGTGAAATACCTTGGTGTTCTCATATCAATCAACCAGACAAAAATTACGAAGTAAAGGATGTGACTCATGTACATTCAGCCAAAAGTACCGAGCAGAGCAGCTCCCATCATTTCTTGCTTTCCAACACTGTCTCTGGCTCCTGGCAACACTTCACCATCACCACCCTGCCAAGAGCTGCTACCATCAGCAGTCCCTAAAATGTCACATATGCAGAAACCATTCACCAAGCCCAAGCTTATCTTATGTGGGCTTTTCTTAAGGCAAGCGTCAATCCAGTCTCATTTCTGTTGCCCATATTCCTTTATACACTTACTCTCCAAGGTTCTGCTGCCATCCCAACCCAGTGCTTAGGCTACAAATTATCTGGAGTTAAGATACTTCTTTGGGACGAGAAAAAAAGGGTTTCTCTGTTGTTTTTTTTATTTATTTTTTTTTATTATTTATTTATATTAGTCTTGTTTTGAAGAGTTTACCTTGGAAAATCTACAGAGCTGTGAAAATTGACTCCTTTATGAGCAAGAAATTCAACAGATGGTGATTATGTGACCTGGTATAGCTTCTGGGACAGCGATTTATATTTGTGTCTTTATTCTGATGCATTTTTCTCCTTTATGTTCAGAGTTGTTTTCCCTCCATGAAATATTGCTATCTCTGTACTGACATCAGTTTCTTAGCAATTATGTTTTTATTTGTCAGGGCTTTATTGCAGATCCTCCCCAAATTTGACTAAAATATTGCTGTTCCAAGATTTTCACATAGTCCAAAGAATTTCGCTAATTAATTTGTTGCTTAGTAAACAGAGATTTGCAGGTCACATTAGAAATATTTTTCATGCATATTGTAAATATTTAGAAAACAATTATATACCCAACCGTATTTACTTTTGTTGCTTGCTCCTGTCTGGTGGGACTGCATATGGCCAAAGAGGAGAATAACCCCAGCTGTCTTTCTAAGAACAATTTTGTGCAAGGCAGAATCCTTTTGAAGACCAAAGAAAACTATGGGGAATCCTATTTTTTTTTCTGAAAGAGAGCAGCAGACTGCTGGTTCTAGTCATAGCCACTAGAAGGCCAAATCACACCCTTTCCTGAAAACGCTGTAGTATCCATGGGGCTTGTTGCTTTACAGCACAGTGAGTACTTTTCTTGTTTCACAATGGATCCATCCTTTTCATTGCTTGGCAGACTTCCTCCTCACCCCTTCAAACAGATACCATTATGTCCTGGAGAAAGAACATTAAAAGGGGGCTGTAGCATTCACCCTTCCAAATGACAGTCAGAGCTTTCTGTACGGAGCCCTGTTGTGTCATGTGGGAGGGCTCATTCTACTACAAAAGTACTTCCTCCTCACATAGTCAGGAAAAAGCAGTCCCTCACATGTTTCCGTGTTTTAGGTTGTCATATGGTTCTTGGCTACTTAGAGGCTCATTTTGCACCAAGGGCAGCAGCCATTTGTTCCTGATGTTGAGCACTACACCACCTTTCTGCCCCCACCCCTCCTTTTTTTAAGCAAAGGACAGAGATGAATTCTCAAAGGAAAGTACTGATTATTAAATTTTCATTGAACTAAAAAAATCAGCAGGAGTTTAAAGTGACTTGTTGGCATTGTTCAGAAGTGGAGAAGGCTGCAGTTGATGAAATCCAGCCTGATCGATAATGTTCATGGAAAACAGTAGGAATTACTACCTAGAGAGGTTCTGGACCAAAACTGCCATAACTTTTAAAGCAGAAATTTTTGTGCAAACATGCCAGTATTAGACTCTGTAGTGAGTTTCAGAGCAATTCATCATGCTTTTTGAGAATTTTTTGGATTGAATGGTTCAGCTGTGAAGTGGAGGCAGAATTAAAACCAAAACTTTGTGAATAGTATAAAAGACACAAGATTTAGCTGCAAATTCAAATCTGTATCCAACTTTTGAGTTTCTGAAAGTTGTGTCCTCTTTGAATCCAGATTTTGGTTTAGGCACACAAAGTAGTTCCAGCAGTTTTTATGCAGGCCTAATTAGGAGCATAATTTTTTTATGAAAGAAGAATATGAAGTTCAATATTTATTTATTTTATAATAAAGTCCTGCATCACATGGGACAAACCAAAGCCAAATGTAGATGCTGTTGTCTATACCAATGGGCAAATACAATCACCACAATTCATACAGTACAGGCCACATCCAGATTAAACACTTTTCATGGCACAGAGGGAGATGCATGCACATAAGCATTGTCCTGATGTGGTGGCCAGACTCACATAAGTAATGTAAGGCCTTTTTTTGGCTACAGTGAACTTGCATGTAGTCCTGCTAGGAAAAATGACTACTTCAAAGACTATGTCTCATAGTCCTTGGGCACACAAATCCCAGCTCTGAGTTTGGGAATGTAACATTTTTCTGACGATAACTCTGTAAAGTATCTAGACTGACCTCAGGCAATGTTATAAATTTTATTACTTGTGAAACTCTAAAAATGGGAGTACAGCTCTGGACGCTTATCATTACTGTTGTTCTTACATTATCTTTGTATTATTGTCAATACAGAGTTTGTGAGGACTTCATTAAAGCCTTTCGGTTGTTTCTCTGTTGAAAGCTTTCTGTTCATTACAGGATTGCCTGTCAAGGCCAGTTTTCTCATTCTGTGAAGTATATTTCAGTTGTAAATGCAAGTGTCTGGGTTTTAAATGTATTAATAGGAAGCATGTTATATAGCAGGTATTGTATGAAGAAAAGTTCCTAATTTGTGTTTTTCCACAAGGGTAGTGTTGGTTTGTTATGGTTAAGTTCAGTTGAATCATCCATATAGTAAATATGACATCTATATTATAAATTAAGAACCTGGATATGATTAAGAATTTACTACTTGCCATGCCTTCTCCTACGAGCAGAATGTCTTGCAGTTTGTCCGTTGTGCAGGAACACCTGCTTTGACACCTTTTGCACTATGTTTCCTTATACTGCACACACACTATAGCCATCCCACAGTACTGCATTGTTAGAAGTTTTTGGTGTCCAGGAGCCATACTATTTCTGGGATACTCAAGATTCCCGAGAAGAAGTTTTGAACAACCAACAAGAGTGTTGCTGCAAGGCAGTTCTTTCTCCCCCGTCCCCTCCTTTTACTTTTTTTTTTTTTTATTTGGGGGTTTTCTTTTTTTTTTTTCAGGATTCAGTTCTTTCTTTTTTATTTAGTTTGGTCTGCAGGAGTAAGGGAAGCACCGGTCCACAGGAGTATGGGAAGCACCACTGATCTGGATTCAGTTTTAGTTCACAATTAAAAATGGAAAAGCTTTACGTGCAAACACTGTCCATTCCTGAAGGTTTGTGTTTATTCATAGTTAGAATTTGGCATTTTGGTTGATTGTGGGTTTTATTATTTGCTTGAAATAGAAAGCGAAATGAAAGAAACTATTATCATGGAAACTTTTGCCACCAGTAAAAATAGGATACATAGGGGTTTCAGACATGCACACCTTCTCTCCAGTTTTAAAACCAAATTCCAGACCAAAGCAAGTCAAAAGAAGTTTAAGGTAAGTCGGGCAACAGTACTTCAACTTCTGGATATGAGGCTGCTCTTATAGCCATTTCAAGTTTGGCCATTTCTGTTGCTGTGTGCCATAAAGATATTTACTGAAAGTAGCATGTCTCTCATGTCCAGCTTTTGCCCTGTTTTCTAGCTAATTGGTTATCTCATGAAATTTAATAACTGATGGAAGCAAAGAAAAAAGAGCAATACGATTTCCTTCTCATTTACCTCCTCGACCAAATACAAGTTTACTGAAAAAATTCCAGATGTTAAAAGGGAAATAAATATTCCTCTCCAGATATGAACTAGTTTAATACGGCTATAGAAGCAGCAGCATGTTTTTGGATAGTGCTGTGTGATTCAGGGAGACTTGGAAGCCATAGCATTGAATTCCAAGTGACATCAATCAACAAGGCAGCACTGTGATCAGTAGGAATGCAAAGCCCATATAATGGTCCTAGCACAATACAGAATCCATGGAACAGTGTGTTTATTTGGCATAAGTGAGTTGTGAATCTGATTGTAAATAATCTTAGTTGAACTTCCAAAATACTTCATATTTGTACGTGGCTTTATGTAGAAGTATTCTGCTGGGTATTCACTCAGTTGGTACTGAAATGCGTTTCTCCTTGGGCTAGAAAGTAATAGCTATTATGATGAAAAGCACTATGGAAATGTTTGCTCCTAGCACTGGGGAAATGGTGACACAGTGCACAGTTATTCATTTCTCAGTATGGGCCATATTGGTCGAATATTCGTTTGCCTAGTGAAAAATGGCAGCCCAGGAACACTGTGTTTAGCATATTGGGGATATAACATTGAGTCACCAACATTTCTTTCTGCATTTTGTAGGAATTGATTGCACCTTTTTGATATAAATTCTGGGGTTTTGTACCTCTGCAAAGTGTGGTGCCGTACAACCTTCCTGCTTGAAACAGTGTGATCTGTTATGGTATGATATTGCACTGAGAAAGTAATGTGGTGTTCCCAGTAGGCTGTGCAAGAAGTAATAGAGGTAAGTTTTGAAATGCAGTTTTGTATTTGTTATTTTTTGATTCCTTAAGGATTGTGTTCTTCCTGACTCTTGAGATGATATGCAGACAGGAAAACGGTGGGCTGAAGTGAAAGCATTGAAACAGTTGCAAATTGTACATCTGGCAAAATTTTTGTATGTGCAAAGAATTGGGAGACAATTGTACTCATAGGCTGGAAAAGCTTATGGAGGAAACAAAAGGAAGGTTACTGTTGAGTAGGTACGTTGCTGGTCAGGTAAGGATGACCCCCCCGGGCTCCCAACCCAGTTCCAGTCCTGGATCCTACGGACTCTCCAGACCACCCCTCTAGTTTATTTGATTTACAGGATTAAATATAGCTAGGGTTGGGCTTGAGAAATAACTGAGTGCCTGTAGGCATCTTCTAAATACATCAACAGAGCCTGGGCTAGGTGCCCTGGTTTCCCCATCACCCCGAGGTTGAATCGTTTGCCAGAGTCTCACCTCACCTGCTCCACCCTCGCATCCACCCCAGCCTCCTCCACACGCCACGGGGATGGGAGCAGCAGCCATCGCGGGGAGCTCAAGGAGCTCGCTCCTGGCAGCAGTCCTGCTGTGGAACTGCTCCTGGCAATGAAATTCCCCTTTCCACACCCTGCACACCTGGTGAGGAGAGACACCCGCCTTCCCTGCCAGCTCTCACCGTGGCTGTGCCCTCACCCTCCCTGTCCCTTCTCCCGTACAGCTGGTGGGTGGCCGCGGGGCTGGCCTCCCGCTGGCTCCCTGTAAGGGGAATATCCCTGAGCTCGGCTGTTGCTGCGTGGAGGTTGAGGTGCGGGGACTGTGGCTGGACAGCATGGAGGCCTGGACAGAGGTGAGTGACCACCTCTTGACGCGGTCTGCTCTCTTTCTGTTCCTCTTGTCAGCAGGTATTTGTATGGCCTCTTCCTAAGGGGCAGGGGGATGTATGTAAGCAATGTGCTGGAAAGCTGATTTAAGCCTCTGACTTCTATAAACTGTGTAACAGATGATGTCTTTCTGAGCTTGTGGTGAGGGCAACTCTGTCTTCCGCACAGGAAGGAGTTGGAGGGCACCCAGTGGGGCAGGGAGCTGTGCACCCAGGGCTGCATCTGCTGTCAGGCTGGGGGCCCTTTGCTGGGACGGAAATGGCAGAAGAGTGTGCTGCCGCGCTGGCGTAAGGCCTCCACCTTGAAGGTGATGGGCCTGTTGTGGACCAATCCTGCTCCCCTGGAGCAGTAGGGGGAAACACCTCTGAGGCCAGGAGAGGACCATGAGCTTTGTCCAGGCACCTGCAAAGCCAGGGCATGTGGAGCAGCAGCAGCCAGCACTGTTGGCCAGGCACTGCTCTCACAGGTGCAACCCACAACAGCATCAGGAAACTTTCTCTTCTCCAGCTGTACACCGGAAATCCAGGTCACACTCTGTATTTTCTTCCAACACATTTTATTTTCCAGGTTTACTTTAACATCCTTGCAGTTCCTTGGGAGCTTCAGTTTCTGTCTGCATTTATTGTTCCCACCCTCCCATAGAGATTTCCACCTTGGTGATATTTCTTTTAATTTCTGATGGACACACGGTTCCCTGAAGAACCTGCCTGTGCTGTCCTAGAGAAGATCTTGCAGACACATTAAGCCTTTTCACTAGGGACCTGATGACTGAAGATATGCTATCACTAGTATACCAATTTTATTTGTATTGAAGTACCTCAGCCTTGTAGTTAGGTAAATTGTGCTGAATTCAGTGGAGTTATTTTAAGCCTAAACATTTATTCAGTAGCTTTGATTTAGCCTCTTCTTGTTTGCAAGAATCACTTGTTCTGCATCTACCTGGAGCTCATACTTTGCGATCTAAATTTTGGCTAAAAGAAAAACCCTCAAGGTTGACAAGGACTAGGATTGACAGAACTATGGCTCTTTGAAATCCCTGTTGTCCATTTAAATTTTAATGTTTCTATCATTTGTTCCTCAGTGTAAATTAACAGCCATGGCAGTGTGTTGGGTTTCTTTTCTGAAGTCAAGACTTTAAATTTAATTCAATAGCCTAGATTTACAGCTATTCTATATTTCACAAGGCAGAATCAATAATGTGACTGAAGTGAAGAAGATAAAAATTTATGGTATCTTGCAATTTAATGGTTGAAAAGATGCAATTGGAGAGATCATAAATTGTGAAGGAGTTTATGCTTCATTGCTCCTGATTCAGTGCTTGCTGTTAGAACTTGATTTGTGACTATTCACAAGGTGTGATTAATGGTGTGATCGATGCTTGCTTCAGTGCAGTAAAGCAGTTGTAATGCTCTTCATTAGAATAAATAAAATAAATTGACTGAAGCTTTATAAAAACTGTGTAACATTTAAAATCTAAAATGTCAATTTTTTTTCCTCTTACAATTTAGGTTTCTTCAGGCAGTTTCCACCTACATCACATCACTCATTGTCATTCTTTTTGGATATTATAGAAATCCATGTGGGTTTGGGTTAGCTTTATGCAAAGCTCAGTGAAGGGGAAAAAAGAGGAGTTGAATAGGGCTGACTAGAGTCTAAGATTTTCTGGTGGCTGTGTTTTGTCATCCTGCAAACATACATTTATTCTCCTTTAACACATGCAAGTTTAAAGGAATCAAGCCAGAAAATGACTCTTCCATATACAGCTCTACTAAGAACAATGAGAATTATTAATTTGCATTGTTTTTAATGGAATGGATGTATGATCAGCACCTAGCAGACAATGAAGATGAAGAGGCTTTTTTGAGTAGCATTTTTTTGGTTTAAGGATGTTCATTACATAATCCAGTGCTATTTCGCAGTATGCTCTAAAACAGACAGGAGAATATGAGAAAACAGCAACAGTCATGAAAGAGAGTAGAATGTAATGATTTTGATGTTGTCATTTGAAGAATTGGGGTCCAGGAGATGCAAATGAGAGAGAGAGAGAGAATGCCCTAGGATGCCTTGTACATGCCAGTTAAGTCCCCTGCAGTATATGGATAATTTTGAAGTTTAAAAATGTCTAAGTTTAAACATGCTGTGTAAAATCCGGGGAGTGAAGAAATTGTACTGTGAAATTTAGGGAAAATTTTAGTGTGGCTTGAATCTAGAGGTCTTCCATTTGTTTCAGTCTTGTTTGCTTTTGTTTGCCTCATTGAGAAATGATCTACACATGATGTGTGTAGTTTTCTGGTTTGTGTTTGATTTTAAGAGGAACTATATTAAAGCTACTAGACAACAAGGTGCCATTCTAACAACAGCAGTGAACTAAGTGTTTCCTGTAGTTTGTATATCTTAAAATACGCTGTAGTAACTCCAGGCATCGATGATTGTGCATTTGCTGATTGGAATTGCAAAGAGAATGAAAAATGTGAAGAAACTACAAACATTTTTGGAACACAGCTATGTCAAATTAGTGTTTCTATTATTGCACACAGTATTTGCAGACTAGCAGTTGTCACTTCACAAAAAAAAATATCTTAAGATAGATCATATTCTGTGTGTCAGCAGTCTGGCAGAGATTCAGATATTAACTGCAACACGTTCTGACAGTAAACACATAGTAAAATGTGTGAGACTATAATGTAAGTAGATAAGCTTTTCTTTTGTAGATTATTTTTTGCTCCCTTACTGTCAGTTGAAAAGCCAGTAATTCACACACACAAATGAGTTTCTGTGAGTCATAAAAACTGGGTTTGGTAAGAACAGACACAAGGTAGCTGCAGCCACAGCCCCCAGGGCATTGTAGCTGAAACACTCATAGAGCCACAATGCTGTAGTGGGCAGGGAGGCATAGTTATAGTAGGCAGTCATGGTTGCTTGACCAGATGAATTTGACTCTCTCCAACAGTGATCCAAATATGTAGGGCCACAAGGAGATGAGAAGCTCTAATTGTGCTTAACACAAAAGGAAGGTTGACCCAACCTAAAACTCCACCACTTGCACAGCAAGCAGAATACCCGTGTCCCCACTTATTTGATTTGTTTGGGTTTTTTTATCCCAAGAAGCTGATGGCCTATAAAACCCATTATGCTAATTTGAGAAGCAGCAATAGCAAAAACACTGAGGCCTTAGACAGAAATTTTTGTCTTACTTTATCATTACCAAAATGTATCATCAGCCTTGTTTTGTAGAAAGGAAGATTGAAGCATTGAACAATTTCTCCAAAATCATATGCCAAATTTGCTTCAGTATCCTTTCCACCTTCTCTTTAGACCTGCACCACATTCATCTGGCTTTTTTGTCCCTCTTGTCAATGGAGAAAGCCACACCCATTTATAAGGAGTGCTAGAAAGGATGCTATGATGGAGTTTTGTTTGGGATTTTTTTGCTTATTTTCAACAATTTTTTAAAAAATCTGCTAAGTGGGTATGTTTGCAGTTATTTAGGCAGTTTGCAGGTATATTCAGCTGGAAGCATGTGGGCAGTACATAAACAGAAGATTTTGTTGCCAGGCTGATGAAAGATCATTTCACTGTGGGAGCAGAGCCTTGTTTCTTCAAACATGGCATGCAGTAAAGGAATGGCTCAGATTAGGCCAGGTATTGAAAGCAGTATGATAATACTGGAGAAGCAGAATATTACCATGTGAGGTGGTTGGGTGGGCTGAGCTACTGTACCTTAACTGCTTGTTGTATCTAATCTAACCTCTTCAGAAACAGCCGGACTCTACACTATGCTGTGTATGGACATCCGCAGTTAGCTCCATCAACACTGAATGTTTCACCTGGCAGAGGAAGCTTTTGTGGAATAGGAGAGGTTATGAATCGAAATAGCTCTTCCACACTGCCTTTCACAATGGACTTTTTTATTATTTTTCAATGAATGCCTTTCTGCAGTCTAACTTAGTCCACTTCAAAGTGGACTAAACAAAAAGGTTACTCTTCAGGCAGAAAGAGATTTTTCACATAGGAAGCTATTGCAGAATAGCTATTTCTGGCTTTTTCTGAGTGAAAAATAGTCATTAGTCTCTCAGAAACTTGTCTGCCTAGAATATGGAGAGGATGGATTTACTAGTGCAGGTTCACCACCATACAAAGGTAGCCACATAGCCCGTTCTCCAGCTTTTAATACCCATGGTACATCATGTGAACATGCAAACAGTTTATGCCTTCTACTTATTTTTCCTCCTGAGGGAAAGCTGTTTCTTGTCCAAACAAATATATGTCCTCCTTGTCTGAATATCTTATGCAAATATTGGCTTAACTCTTGTTTATTCTCCTGTTTTCCCTTGCTTTGTAACAGTGACAGTGGTGAACACTTAACAGCTCCACAAAATGTTGAGTGCTTTCAGCTGAGGTTCTCAAACAATTACAAGTTACAGACAGAAAAACTGAGGCATGGGACAATTTTTTCAAAGCTATACTTTGACCCTGTTTGCAGGCCTTATTTCCTTAAGCTCAGTCCTGCATCCTGTCCAGAGGACCATTTCAGTGTGAGGAAAATCATGCCTCTCTACCCAGGGGTATCTTATCGCTTCTTGAAGGAGATGTCAGCTCTATTAGTAGTAACCAGCAGATGCTGCTGAAGAGCATCATCAGTATTAAACCTACACTCACTACTTTTGTTGCCACTGTTGATGCTGAAAGGGATACCATTTATTCCTGTTTTGCTGTTGCAAATTTGAGGTGGGCTAACAAGGTCTATTTCTTTGTTTTCTAGGAGAGATCACAGCTTTCGCTATGTGCAGGTGTGTCATTAGGTTTATGCTGATGCTGTTTGATATTTGCAGCTTTCATGAGAGATACTACTAGTAGTAGATGATCCTGCTGTTACCTTCTGATGAAGTGCATCTCCTCAAGAAAATTATTTCAGAACTGTGTTTTGCATTTGCAGTTTTAGAAAAAAAAAAAAAACAAAAAACAAACCAAAAACACCAAAACCTAACCAGTAGAATATAATAGAAAAATAAAGCGTTGGAATCCTGAAACCTGTCTTCCTTAGCTACTGTTTCAGTAACAAGAGAATGTAGCACTCAGCTACAGGGAGGTAGGAATCATGGTTAGAGAAGAAGAGTGCTTTCATGTACAAGTGCCCCAGATAAATACAGAAGCATTGCCTCACTGCAGTCACTGCTGTCCACTCTTACATTGGTTTGTGGGTGTATAAAATAACACAACCCAGCTGAACAGTCATTTTCGTATGAAGTAAAGGCTTCTAGACATGGAGTACTACTCCTTTCAGGGGGAAGGATGTGCCTAACTGCTTTTTTTGTCTTACCTGTCTTATAATTACTTTCCCCCCCCTCAAGGGGAAGGGAGAGGAAGAAAGCTAAACCACCTGCTGTGCTTAAATCTCCAGCTAGCAAAGGTTAAGGACATAGATAAACAGAGTAAAGCTGAGATGTCTTTTAAGATCATTTCTGAGACAGTCTGATACCCAGATAAGAGGAGCAGCAAGGCTCTCACTGTTAACACGAAGGTGAGGAATTCAGAGCAGAATTCCTCCCCCCCGCCCTTAATTCAGTATAGAGCTTTAAGTTGTAGTGCCTCACATGGAGGAAACTTTTACTTTTTACACAAAGAAGAAATTTGCAGCCTCATACATTTCAATAGTAAGACATTTCTTATGTTCACTCTTTCTTTTGTGTAGCCTAACTTAATTGCTAAGTAATCATATATTCCTATTTCATAAAAAGGAATTCTTTGTCAACTCCTTTCAAATGGCTGTGGACTTGTACTCTCTATTGTTACTTAGCTAAATTCTTTCTTTCAGCTTTCCTATTAAATCGGCCCAGTCCTCAGAACACAGATTTTACTTTTCTTCTGACTTCTTTTGTATAACATTGTCATTTGAAGAAAACAATCCTAGACACCAACGGAGATGGAATGTTGTTTTTCTGCTCCATTATAAGATACAGTTGTGTAACATGGCTCCAAATCACATCAGCCAAAGTGCTCATTTATATGTTGGCTTTTAATATCAATGATCCTTCCCCCAGTAAATTTCTAATGATGTCTTTCTCCTAGAATCGTACATCCTCCTATGTGCTACTACTTCATTTAGCAATAAGTGTTACAGTACAGTGTATGCATGTATTTAGGAAATTCTACTCTGTCTTCCCCTTGCTATTGACACTCTTTTTTCTGGTTCTGAGTGTCTGTGTCTAGTGTCTACCAGTTTCTTATAGATCCCTCGCAGTTCGTTAGGGGGTTGCTCAATTTATTAGGAACCAATCATGCATTCATATCTTCTTCCATCTGAAGTGCACTTTTAAATGTTAGACTACACACTAATCAAGTTGAACATAATAATGAGAGCACGTTCACGTTGTTAAGGTAAATGACCCAATGCACTCACAGTGAAGACATATTTGAACTACAGTTTGTGCTTTTCACTGCAATATTGAACATTCTGAACAACTCTAAATTGTGTTATTTTGTGGCAGCTTTGCAAATATATGACCATTATAGTATTGCTGGCAGAACTCTGGGCATTTCATTGCAGCTTTCTGAGAAATGTATAATTACTAGTAACTAGCAAGGATTTATTGTGTAAATTTTTTCCTAGAAATTAGACATTACATAAATGGAACATACACCTTTACATACATGCATCTTTACACTTACATACAGTAGCGAATGACATATCAGGCTGAGCTTGGTACAATGCTCCAGTTCTTAGGGAAGGCAGTAGGTATTTGTTATCAAATTCAATGTTAGTAAGACACCATTTGAAGCTGGCAAAATGAGATAAAGAAAAAAATTAAATAAAGATGGAAGATGGGAGGTAGTAAATGCATAAAAACTTTCTCTTCTACATGCTTAATGGGGCACATTCTGATATTTGGACATTTTAGTTTTTTTAGTTCCCCAGAAGGAGAAGGGAATTCTTTGATATAGTTTTTCAAATTCTGTGGGAGAACCTAAATTCCATTTGGGATGTGTGAGGCATTCTTTTCTAGGACTTCTACATGTGAAAATAAAAAGATAATTTTACATTAGTAAATTGGTCTGATTATGTTCCTGCAGGGCAAACAGGATTAGGCGTCAGCTTTGTAAAAGGATGCCCAGTCTGCTGGGGCTAAATGTACAGCTAAATGAAGGTGAAGTACATGCATGGTAATCTAGTGAACATGGGTAATGATAGCTGTGAATATTAGCAGACATCACCAGTGACCATAATATGTTCCCAAGGTCCCAGTGTTGTCTGGTTTCTAGACCCAGCATGCACAGGCTACTCTGCCTATGTATACTTTGCAGGTGAAGCAGAGCTTGCTGTTCTTGCCGTGCTTGCCTTCTGGTGAGCACCAGAGTTCGTAGGGCAATGGAGTTCTTCGGCCTGCTGCTTCTTCATAATGTGATTTATGACTGAATGTTTTCTCCTGAGGACACTTAATTTGGAGTCCATTCATAGAATTATAGAATGGTTTGGGTTGGAAGGGACCCTAAAAATCATCTGGTTCCTGCCATGGGCAGGGATACCGTTCACTAGACCAGGTTGTTCAAAGCCTCATCCAACTTGGCCTTGAACACCTCCAGGGATGGGGTATCTGCAGCTGCTCTGGGCAACCTGCTCCAGTGTCTCTCCACCCTCACAATAAAAAAATTCTTCCTAATATCTAATCTAAATCTACCCTCTTTCAGCTTAAAACAGTTACCCCTCATCTTATCACTACACCCTCTGGTCAAGAGTCCCTTCCCATCTCTCCTATAGGTCTCCTTTAGGTACTGGAAGGCTGCTCTAAGGTCTGCCCAGAACATTCTGTTCTCCAGGCTGAAAAACTCCAACTATCTCAGCCTGTCCTCATATGTGAGGTGCTCCAGCCCTCTGACTATCTTTGTGGCTCTCCTCAGGAATCAGTCCAACAGGTCTCTATCCTTCTTATGTTGGGGGCCCCAGAGCTGGACATAGTACTCCAGGTGGGATCTCATGAGAGAAGAGTGGAGGGGGAAAATCACCTCCCTCAACCTGCTGGTCACACTTCTTTTGATGCAGCCCAGGACACAGTTGGCTTTCTGGGCTGCAAGTGTACATTGCTGGGTCACATTAAGTTTCTCATCAACCAACACCCCCAATTTCTTCTCTTCAGGGCTGCTCTCAGTCCATTCTCCTCCCAGGCTATATTTGTGCTTGGCCTTGCTCTGACCCACATACAGGACCTTGCACTTGGCCTTGTTGAACTTCATGAGGTTTGCACAGGTCCAGCTCTCAAGCCTGTCTAGGTCCCTCTGGATGGTATCCCTTCCCTCCAGCGTGTCGACCACACAGCTTGGTGTGGTTGGCAAATATGCTGAGGGTGCACTTGATCCCATTGTCCATGTCGCCAACAAAGATGTTAAACAACCCTGGTCCCCATACTAACCACTGTGGAATGCCACTTGTCACTGGTCTCCACTTAGGCATTAAGCTGTTGACCACAACTCTTTGAGTGGGACCATCCAACCAATTCCTTATCCACCATGTGGTCCTTCCATCAAACTCATGTCTCTCCAGTCTGGAGCCAAGGATGTTGAGTAGGATAGTGTCAAATGCTTTGCACAAGTCCAGGTAGATGACATTGGTTTCTCTTTCCATATCCACCAATGTTGTAACCCTGTCATAGAAGGCCTAATGTTGATAGACTTACATATACCTAGGAAACCACGTGGTGGCAGGTGAGTGAGGTGATACTCACGTACCTTCTGCTATTCCTCCTAAGTGGTGTTGGCCAGGTTTTTCCACATGCCAAAGTAAAAGTTTCCATGACAGTTACTTTAATATATGTACCACTCCCAGAGATATATCTGTTCTGGAGACCTGTCATTGCTGTTATTATGAATTTCTGTGCATCAGTTAAGTCTCTCAGCATGAGGTTGAGGTGTGCTTTTAAGTAATTGTTCTTGTTTTCAAAGCTATGGTTTCACTTCAGTATAAAATTCTAGACTAATCATGTCTCCTCTAAAGTCACATTGGCAAAGGCACATTAAAGACAAAATTTGGCCTAAGCTTTGCCAGCTATTTTCAGGCCAAGGAAGGTGATGAGAGAAAAGGACAAAATTATTGTAATAAACCAAACCCTGTGCCCAAAGTCTGTAAGCCACGCTTCTCAGGGCAAGTGTCTATCCTCCTGCTTTGGTCCCCACGTGTTTTGCCTCAGGATGTCCGGAAAGCAGCACTCTACTACTTAGGCCAATAGCAATATGGTAAGAAAAATTTCACTCTAGAATCAGCATTTTACCTTTTTAGAGCACAGTTGCCAAAATGTTTAGACTAGGTTATTTTTTATTTTTTGCACAGTTTCTATCTTACCACTGTTTATTTTATTTCATTTTACTTTTATCCTTCTATTTTTCAAAGTACTATAATTTGCAAGGTAGTATCGTTGGTTTTCATAATTTTGACTGTACTACTCACATTCCTAGCATTAAGTAAGCAGTGAAAAACAGGCATTGTGCCCAAATTCTTAAGATATTTATTACGTCTCTAAAATCCAAACTGGAGGAGGCAAATGCAAAACTTGCATTTTTTTTTTGCAATTGAAACAAGCTTAACATCTTGCTGAAAGTTCTGGAAAGCCAAACCCAATTCACAGTTAGCAAGAACAGGGGCACATGGAAACTCAGATGTGAACTCTGTACGCCAGTAAATATTAGGTTATTCAGCTGAGGAGAAAGGATTTCTGCAGCAAATGAAGACAATTTGATTTGTGATATTTTTCCGAGAGAAAGGCAGAACACATCACTTGGCTGTACTTCACCTCCCTCTTACAGATAAGTCAGTGTCATGCGCTATGTGAGCCCCTGCAGTGTTGTCAGTGAGCCACGTGTTCATGTGGTTTTTGCAGACTGACTGAGACTGAAGGGTGCTTTCAAACATCAGGCTGCACTGCTTTTGCTTAATGTATCTGATCTCTTTGGTCAGAGAAAATCCTGATTAGAGAAGAGCTGCTTCGGTTGACCATGTGACATTGTTATGGTAGGATAGGTACATTTTCTGGTGCTTCTAGTTTTAAAGGAGAACAGCATGTTTCACTGTTTTACTTAAGATAATACTGCACTGACTGATGCATCTCTTTTCTGTGGGGTTTTGTCTAGGTTTTCCTTTCCAAAGTTCTGCTCAGTGCCGCTGGCAGTTTCCTCGCTGTTAGTATCCTAGTAAAATTACATGCTTTTAAATAAGAGAAAGTAAAGTGATCAGTGAACCAGTACAATGAAAAATGTACAAGAAGCATCTAAGTTCTGATATATAATATCAAATGTATGTTGAAAATCTCAGGCCTTGAAGCCCTATTTAATTTTTCATCCAAATATATTTCGACTGCTAAGGCCAAGATTTTCTAACATAATTTTTGGTGAAAAATTATTTTTCTGACTAAAGAAACTATTTCATTTCAAAAGTTCTGCGACAGTTTTGACTTCTATTTAAAAAAAAAAAAAAGCAACACCACCCCAAATACTTTGGTAGAAAACTAAGATACTTTCATTTGAAATTGCTACCAGAGTAGCTGCAGCTGGGGTGCCTTGCTCTTTAGTGGTTCTTCGCTAATTTCTACCATGTGCTGCCATGCCACATTCATTCCAAAGGAAGATGAAATCCAAGCAGAGATCCTGGTTTGGGGGAAGAGTGGTAATGAGATGAAGCTTCACAGCAGTGCTATTCTGGCTCTAAGTCAACATTTCCAAAATGCAGTGTATGCTCAAGTCTGACTTTGTATTCCTTGTCTCCATCATGAGGCGCTTCTGTAATTACTTTCCATGTTGCTCCCTTTCACTATACCTGCTTTTTCTCAGATGGTAGTGGCTTGCGTTTTTTCTAAGTGGATGCTGATTTTTTTTGAATTTGTGTTTCTTAGTGGGAATTAACTTCATTTAGTGTTTGAGTTTCAGTGCAGTTTTTTGTCATTGTGGCATCCTCTGGAGCTGGGAGTGCAGCCGATGCAAATTAAACCACCCTACCTTGACACTGCTGCAGAGTCTCTGAGGACTCCTATGAACTGTTAAGTGTGAGGGGTGTTTTTTGGCAGGATCTGTTCTGACAAGTACTCTGACAGCTGCAACACTCACAGAGGACCCAGTCACACTCTGCATTCTTGCTGGATATTGGCTATCCTCAAGTCTGTCTGTGCATTCAGGTTGGCATTAGTGTGAAAAATGCTGTAGGGTCCCTCTGTAAGGACATGAGAAACTATTTGAAACACAGGGATTGCAGGAGTGATAACCTTTAGGTAAGAGGGCTTTTAGCCATCCCAGAATTAATCTCTGGAATAGCCTCAGCACAGTTTGCTTCTGCAAGTGGGGGCTTGTTCCCACACCAGTGAAATCACTAACTCCTAGGTATCCCGTGACTTAGGTTTGTGCTTCTAGGTTTCTCTTTGCTCTCCAAACTTTTCCTCTTAAACCCTTTAAACAAGAAATCTCTGCCCTTCCACTTGCTCTTATTCCTAGTATCCTTTTTGCTGACTGGCAGAGCCAGCAGACTCTTTCATCTGCTCAGTCCTTTCCAGACTGAACCCTTTCTAGATTATCAGCAAAGTGTGCTTTTGTGGAAAAACTGTCTCCCGGACACTTTAACACTGAACTATGACAAAGATCACACTGGGTCAGCGTTGGAGGATAGCTACTGCCTTTCTCTTCTCCTGCAGATACAGGGGAAAAAGGAAAAAGCAAACAGGAAAAACCTATCCCTTGAAGGGTTGCATGTGACAAGCAGAGGGGAGAAGTGCGTGCAAGCTGCCCATGCATGCAGTATGCATGTACCCACATCCTGCTCCACTCTGCTTTTCTTGCCCAGTCTTGTCCCCAGACATACTCTGTACTTGCCAAACTTGGCCCAGAGGTGAGCAATAATCAACCAGCTGAAGTACTTGCACAGCAAACTCAAAGGCATCTGCAGGATGCTGTCTAATGTGACCTGGTTACAACCTTTGCCACTGAACCACCACGTCATTCTTGTGTCATTCCCAAAGCTGTTTTCTTTCTGCTGAGGGGCTATGAGGCTGTGTCAGAGCAAACTGAAGTTCCCTTTACTTGAGGCTGTGGCCCAAAGGTCTGTTTAGGAAATCCAGGACCAATGATCTAGAGGACAAATGTTGCAGATACCAGTGTGTGTGATGCAGACATATGTGCCACTGCACATACATGCAGTTTTTTCTGTGAAGTCTGATCCTCCTAAATGGCCTGTAGGTACTAGATGCCTTGCTGAGCAGGTGTGCTGTGCTACTAGGTTTATGCTTGTAATGAGAAAACTGCTGGTATAGCCCCAAGGCAAAGGATAGAGAGGTCTTAGGGCCCTCTCCCTTCTCTTTGCCTCTTTCTCTCTTGCAGTATACATCCAGGTGCTGCTGCACTCACCTGTGAACACATGATGTCATCAGGCTGCAACCTAGACCCACGTATTACAGCCAAGGCCAGGTGATAAACTTTAGTGCCTCTTAGGAGAGGTGTTGCATGTCATCTTTACTACCAAAGGGTTCACACTGGAAGGAAACTAACTTGTAGTGGCAACAAGGATTAATTCACATTGGATTTAAAAAAAAAAAAAATACTTGTCCGTGACTGTATGTCTCCCTATATCCATCTTGTCTCATTTTTATTTTACTCCAATTAGTATTTGCCAGGATTTCCCTCTCTTGCTGTTTTTCTCTGTTTTCTTCATTGTCTTATTTTATTCTTTCCCAAGAAATATTTTTTCCTGAACAGGTGGAGCTCAAGGTCTTGCTTCCAAACAAATTTGTTGGGAAATGTCAGTGTTCCAGTTTAGAAGTTTACAGTCTAAGCCCATATTTACCAATGCTGAACTTCCTAATGGCCTTGCAGGTCTCTCGTGAACACATTCTTAGGTTCTGTAGAGAAGGGAGAAAGTGAGAATTCATTTACTTTCCTTTTAAACATACCATGGACTTCTCCAGTCCCCCTCCTTCTTTTTCCCTTCATTTCCACTTGAGGCAGCTCTCCTGCACGGTCTCATTGCAGGATCTGACAGCTCCGTTGAAGGAGGATGACAGTATTGTGGGGCATGATAAGTGCAAATTTCTTTGGCACAGAAAATCAGACTGTAACATTACATTTTTCTCCTTACTGGATGAATAGGATACACTTGTTGCTGGATGAGTGCTTTGTTCTGAAAGATCCAGCTGGCTCTTGGCCTGTATTTATATTACTCATGTGGTAATAGCATGGTGGTGACTAATTAGGCATTTTTAATGCTTAATAAAAATATTTTTTATGTAGGCTATATAAGATTGATGGTACTCATACTTTTTCTAATGCTGAACGACTTCAGTTTTACACATGAGATATTGTCATCTTTTAGCACCTTTCACTGCTTTGGTTTAATAATTTGATAGCTTTAGTCATCTTTCTGATATTTCCTGTTTGGTGATATCAAAGAGAGATTTCGTTATCATCGGAGAGGATATTTTTCTCCTCGAAGGTCTGCAAGATGATTCTGGTAGAGCACCCCTGGCAAAACGTCTTTCTGTATTCCTATGTTTTCTCATCTGGAAAGAGAGTGTCTATGTTTTGTAGCTTTTGATAGAGAAAATTTCCATCAAATTTCTTTCACTTTTCAGAAGTAGCACTGGTAATTTGGAGGTTTGCTGCTAGTATTTTCCAGACTAATCTGCACTAGACAAGGCAACGCCGTGATGAATAGCTTGATTCCTCAAAGTTGTACCAGCTGAGATGGTATGAAACAGTGAAACCGCACAGTGGCTGGTGAGTCTTCTGAACAACACTGTGAAGGCTGGCTAACTAGCCAGGTGAGCTGGGTTGTCCTAGTTGTGTAATCAGCTTGTCTAGAATTAATTCTGAAGTCTCTGCATCGTGTTCAATTGTGTGATATAAGCATGCCCTCTAGCACCTTATTTTCCTCCTCATTTTTCTTCCTTTGTCAATTTTATTGACAGAAACAGATGCAATGTTGCATGCATGCATTCAGGAAAAAAAAAAACTAGCCATTTTAAAACCAGATCATTTACCAAGCCAGAATTATCAAGGAAAAAAAATTTGTAAGGAGAAACTGGCTGTGGTCTTAGCCCAAAGGTGCTGCCATCTGTCAGAATGAAATAGTCGTGTTTATGTAGAGCCCTATACCTCAATGTTAAGACCTCAATGTTAAGACTATTAAACCGCATAACATCCCATATCTGTTATGCAGATGGACGAGATAAAACTGAGTTAAATGACTTGCCCAAGAAATCACTGCCTGTTACTGGCAAGAACAAGAATTCAACTAATTGACCCCATATTTCAGAGCCTGTTTTAATCCTGAGACAATTCTGCTTTCTCATTCATAACTATTCCACTCATGGCTTATCTTAACATGTTTTATATAAATAGCCAGATAACTGTTATGTGTCTGAATTGTGTAGAGTGTTTTCCAATATGAAAAACCACATCAAACATATTAAGCATATTCATTTTTCTGTCTGGCTCCTCCAGTTTGTAGGTTCATCTAAATGATAAGGCATTACGAAGCCCTATATTTTATTTTTCATTCAGAGGTTTGCAGAGAGCAATTTTTTTCCCCACCACCTCACCGGATTATAATTTTATCCACTGCACAAGCTAACTTCATACCTCATTTCTGCCATTAATGTGGCTATTTTCTACAAAGTGAATGAAGTACCTGGCGTGATAAATACTGAAGTGTATCTGCAGTTTCATTTTCACATACAATTGACACTTTTCAAAGAATAAAACCATTGCTGCAGTATTTACTAAGTGTCCCTATTTTAATTCTGATCTTCTTGAATAGTATTTCAATACAGCAAGCAATTCAACATAGTTTCTCTTCATTTATGACCATGTTATATTATTTCAAAATAATCATACAGTAGTAGAATGAGTTATGTTAGTGGCATACTGTTCATGTTGAAAAATGTGCATATAGATATTGCAATAATTCTAATATTACATTTCACTACCTTCCAGTGACAGGAGAATGCAGTATTCTTCTACACTGAGTTACAAATGCTATGCAATGTAATCTTGCTCAAATACCTGTTTGCATTTTAGTTTTGCAGTGTTAATAATCCTTCAGTATTAACAAAAAATTGAGATGAATATCAAGTCTGTGTATTCTTAAATGGTGTGTGTTTCTACTTTTTTACTTTCCTTATTAACTGACTTTCAGTCAAGTTAACTTGATACATTAAAATCATACAAGTATAGCAATTTATATCAGTGTTTGAACTTTCCCGACAGTTTAACATAATCTTTCTTTTGCTACTGATGTGGAGGTATTTCTGTATCTTGTCTTTGCAAATAGGTTGTCTTCACTCATATTGCTGAGACAGTTTGCTTGCAATATTTTGTAGCTGTCTTTCTGGAGAAAGGGGAATTAACTGTGTTGGTTATAAAGGCTGAAACTGGGAAAGAGGTCCTTCTGTCTGCCAGGTTTATCGAACTATTGGAAAATTATGCAATGGCCCAAGTCTGTTGCAGTTACTACACAATATCTCCTATGCTTCAGTGTCTGTAACTGTAACATTCCCTATGTACCCATTTGTGGGCCTGATTCTTTCCCATAGCTTTGTTTTGTACCGCTTAAGATGTAGAAGAATTAGTGGAGTCGCTTCTGAGTAGTACTGGTGGAAAAAAAAATTTAAATCAGGACAAAAATTTTTATACCACATGCACAGCATCTGAGTAACTCAATTAGCTCCATTAATGATGAATGGTAACTCTTCAATAGAAATGCTGTCAATTCTGATAGAATTTTTGACATCCTCTTTACCTATCCTTGATCAAACCTAGACATGTTTTTAGGAGAGCAAATCACTAATTTAATGCAGTATAACTATCACTCATTGTCATAAATGTGAAAAGTTAAACGACTATTTTCATGGTATAAACTATTAGTTCTATGAACTACATTTCAAGAGGGAGGGAGAGATAATTGCAATTACAGGGTTTTTTTTTTTTTTGAATTGTTGGATATGAGCAGAAAATACTGTGATACATAAGTTTATTTTAGCCTTTATGCTAAAGACAAATCTTAAAAATATAGCTATTATTTCTGTATCCTGCAGTTCTACAGGGCTATGGTTGAGCCAGGTAAAATTAATTTCAGAGGTTCCTGCAGAAGATTTGCTGAAGCAAAAAATTAACCAAAAATAAGTGGAAGAAGAGTAGACAAGGAGGATAAGTGTCAATGGCAAAGAAGTATGTATCTCTCGGAATCTGGATGTTCTCTTCTACCAGAGAAAAATGAATTGAAGACCTCACTTAGCTTTATGAGGTTTGGAGGACTTTCAGCATCCACAGAGCAAACATGGCAGAAAAGGCAAAAATTTAAAGGACATTTCCTAGATGCAGGTGGACTTTCAATGTCTCTGTATCTACATCCTAGTGGGGAAACTTATTCTCCCACTTCCAGTACTGCAGAGTTCAGCATTGTGAAAAACAGAAAAGGAGGTTTCTTATTTTAACATTGTAGTCTGGCAGCTCTTCTCTAAATGCACTTAAAGGCCGAACAATAAAGGGAGTTTGTGCCATCCATACACACACCAGGAATATTTGGTTTTTCCAGGGTTTGAAACAATGGAAACTATAAATACATTAAAAACTATAGAAGTGTTTTATGTTTGGGTTAACCTCTTCTGATTATTAATCATTAGGTATTACAGATGACTTATGAGTAACATCACATATGATTTCAGCGAATTGTATCTGACCATGTTAATTTGGTCTGGGAGAGGGGAAGAAATTAATTCAAATTACTACCCCAAAAATGACATTTAGCCTCTGAAGCAGTTGGTGTAGGAGCAGTCTGGGTCAGGTGGATCCCATGAGTTGCCTTCTGGGAGGACTTGTGCTTAAAGTGAAACATCTATTTATAGGCCTGAGACATTGCCTTAACATTTACTGTAACAGCATCTTCTTCGTTGGCAGGTGTTGTCAAAAGACCTTGGAAGAGAAAACTGAGAGAAATTACGCTCCTTTGGGATGTTAAAGGTAATTAATTTCACTGACGATCTTAATATTCCTGATACTAATACCTGTTCTTCCATTTAGCTTCATGCTCTAATCCAGCAACGCCTTGATTATAGCCATCAGTAAAAGTTTTAATAGTTTTCAGTTGATGCTATTTATTTAAGGTGATTCTATTACTGTCTCCACTTTTGTTATTAGGATTTGCTCAGGATTTTTAGTGGTGTAAGAACCAGCCTTTGAACCAGTCTACAGTATTCATGGTAACCCTGAGTACCTGAGATTTCAGAGAAAGGAAGTCATGGGATATGAGTCCTTGTCCTGTACTGCAGAGTGGGAGAAGAAATAAAAAAACCTTCAGAAGGAAAAGAACTCACCATAACAGCCAGTAATTCCTTGTAAGTTGGAAGTAGCCTGTGGGAGATTTAGCTTGTGCACTAAATCTGAGGCCTCTGGTTCCTCACCTGCTACCTGCCTGTGGAAATTTTTTTTTAGCGAGGAAACCCCACAGGGAAAATTTCAGCATAAAAGGAGCATGAGGGAAAGCTAGTGCAACCTCAGAGCCTAGCAGGATTTCTGTGGGTTCCCAGTGCTGCCTGTGGAGATTTCTGTTGTAGTTGGTATTCATGGTCCTTGCATCACTGAGAGCTCCCACCTGATATGAACACAGAGTCACAAAACTGTGAAGGTAACTGATGTTTGTTCTTTGAAAGAGGAAGGCCTACAAGCAAAAGGAGAATCTCCATGAGGGTATGAGGGAGATGCTTCCATCCTTGCCATAGAAATGAAATCTTCTAGAAATAAGTTCTCTGGTCACTCACAGAGGTGCTTATGCATTGTTGTATGTCCAAATGGTGGCCAGCATGTCTGAGGAAAAAAATTCTGTTACTGGAGTTTAAATGTACAGACCTAGACACGGGGGCTCAAAGGGAACTGTATGTTCCTAAGGGTTCCATGTTATTTTGCAGTTTAGTTTGGCACTCCAAAATAGAGTTGCTGGAAACAAAAAAGAAGACCTAAAGTAAATTTAACTTAGGCAGACACTGGGACATTAAAAACACACAGAAGTATCAATTAATGTTGACTTCTTCCTGCTGTATAGAGTAATATTTTTTGAACATTTAAGTTCTACTTAAAGTCCTGCTTTAGAAAGCCTCCTTGATGTGCTGAAAGGTTCCAACAAGTGCTAAGCAATAACTAGTGCAGCCAAGACACAATATCACTGCAGGGTGAGCGAAGGAAAAAAGCAATGGATGTAGAGTGGGAAAAGTATTTTCAGACACTGTTCCTGACTTTCTGTAACCCATCCCTTGTCAAGTCAAAGGCAATGTATTTCCAGTCTAGTTTGGAAGGAGTACATATGCTGTCTGCTAACTGCAGTATGGTATTTTGCTGTTATTTTTTGATCAGAGTTTTGGTTATGTCGAATACTTTGGGCTGGCTGAATGAAAGGGAAAAAAAGAGGTGTTGCTGTTTCTTTCCTAAAGGCCCAACGGTCTTCCAAGGTGTGGGACATTTGGGACTTTTTTACCTTTTTGCTTGAAAGGCTTTGAAGCATAATATGTCCAGGATCTCCAGAACAGCATTGTGCATCCTGTTAAAGTTTCCAAATGGATGAGAGAGATAGGAGACAGATCAAGGAAGATGCCTTTCATCTGTTTTTTTGCAGTTATTTCACTTATAAAATACACCTATGTGTCTGAAGGAAAAGTGGATAAGACTGACTAGGATTTTAGCTCTCTAATAAATCTAGACCAGGAGAGATTATAACCTACTGATCTAGAAGACAAGTATTGCAACTCTGTGAATATAGCTTTTTCTTTGTTTGTTTGCTGGGTTTTTTTAAGTATCCGAGGGACTTTCAGTTTTTCTAACATGAAATTATTCTTTTTCTTTTGTCAAGAACAGCTCAACAGCCAGACTTGCACTCCTGTGCTATTGCATGTCACATTTTAATATCTCAAAGTATTTTTTACAAGCTCACAAATTCATTCCTGGAATCCTTTTGCATTCTCAGTGAAGGAAAACCAAACAAACATTCTTTAATTATGTACATATATACACATATATATATAAGTATTTTTTTTCTTCTCTCTTTTTGCTTTTAATTTTAGCTGCTATGGATTCAGGATTCCTTTGGACAAAGTGAACCACCCAGCTTTCCCATAGATTGGGAAAATGTAATTGACCTAATATGCAGACTAGAAAACAAAGATCCAAGAAGTTGAACTGGGTGCCATTGTTAATCCCATGTAGCTTGATGTGTGACAGAAGAGAACCCAGCAGGCTGGCTCTGTAAGTTTTAAGTAAAGCCCTTCTAGAGAACTCTCATGCCTGTAGTAGGTCTCAGCAGTACAGTGGAAGGTTAGAAGTGACAAGCTGTACTAATAAAATAATCTAACCCATCGGTAAATGAGTAAGCAGAAGGAGTTTTCAGCCTAGTACCAATTTAATATGTAGGTCAGAAGAGAAGGGATGGTGTAGAACATGAGCAGAAACCTGTATTTTGTGGGACAAAAGGGTAGATTTTTGCTGGTTTATTGGCTGACCTCCAGTTAGGCAAAGAAGTTAGCCCTCGTCTTGGAGAGCCTGACTGCTGGGATTTTTTCTTACATAGAAGAAATTCTAAATCTACAAATATAATTTGATGAGAGAGGGCCAAATTTGGGCCTGTCAACCTTGATACATCCCTTAAAAGATTCCAAATGGTAGAAATGGTGTGTAAGAGAGTTGTAACAAAAGAGGTTTTCAGTCCTTTTAACAGAGAGCTACATAATCACACTTCCTTACAGAAGCATTCAGTGTGAAGATCTGTCAATAGAAATCTCAAACTGTGAATATACAATTGAGCTTTATTATCCCTTTGTTATTTTGTAACTACATAGGTATGACAGACAGAAACCGATTTTAAAAGAAATTCACAATTGTCAGTGTGTCACATGTATGAATCCCACTGCTGGAAGTTTTTCAGTAAATCAGCATCTTTGGGTAGGTGTGCCAAATGCCATATTTTAACAAAATGTTTTTGCTCATGGTAACATTCAAGCTCTTAATTTAAAGAGAATGAACATCCTAACATTTTGTTACACCCTTACACAGCAGACAGATGGTGCTCTGTCTCGCACAGAGCAGACAAGGAGCGACACATTCATAAGTACCAGATAAAAGGCACTGAGGGGACAGGGTATAAAGGGAAACCTTCCATTGCCAAGGCATCCCCAGGAGCCCACACAGGCAAATAAGCCTAATAAGTATTGTAAGACAAGAATCATGTGTAACATACCCCAGGTCTCCTCAAAAGTCCTCCAACCCTTTAAGGAGTACAGTGTAAGAGTACACAGAGGTCTCCAAACCCTCACACACCTAGCAGGACTATGTGGGCCTTTGTGTCTTAAGGATTTATGGTGCTACTCTTCGGCAAGGCCTGGAAACCTGCCACTCACAATGCAGAGGGGTATGGAAGCCTCTAGTGAACTTCATAGTTCATTGTAGTGAACTGCATGAGAGATAAAGAGAAGAGAGGAAAACTCTGCCTGAGGGAGCCTTTTTTTTTTTTTTAAGGGTTAACTTTATTTTGTATCAAAATTGGTTTGTGATTAATTAGTTTCAGAGTTTTGAGAAGGGTGTGTTGGCTGTGTTTGTCTGTCAGATCAAAGGAGCTGTCTGTGGCAGTTGCATAGCAGGCATGTTTTTCCTGCCTTGTGCCAAATCTTGGCTGTACCTGTGCTCGGGCTTGGGGGTTTTCATTTTCAAGGTGGTTAAGGTTTGAATTCCAAAGACAGGAAAAATGTGTCTGGTAAGATGTGTGTGTAGTAAACCTCAACAGGCACTACACTTTTCCTGTAACCTTTTTTCTGTGCCATATTTATTAAATGCATACTTTACTAAAGGAAACAACAATTCGGTTCCTTTAATCCCGTTTCTGACAGACCCACGTGCAAATCCTCCAACAGAGCCATGCACCTGTGACTGAGCTGGCTGGGCAGCAATGCAGAGAACGGGTCTGAGATCAGCTCCCTAAACAACTCGACCACACTGAGTGACAGCTTGTTTGTGTATTGAGTGATGTGCAGGATCTGGTTCAAAATCTCACAATGGAATCGCTGCTCTGTGACAGTGACTGTAATGTACTTCAATTCAGTCCCCCCACAGGAGCAACAAAGGCCAAAAAATCCACCATAAGTGTGCTTAACTTCAAAAAGAGCAACTCTGTGAAAACAGGGAAGCCCGCTATAAAGAAGCTAAAATGGGCCACTAAAAGAATTAAATCCTTCCAGGGAACAAGAAGATCACTGAGCTAAGGGCACAGCAGCAGAGCATGCCCCGTCCTTTGGGAAAGACTTCAGAAAGCGTAAAAGGAGATTGGCATGGCTAATCAGCAAAGGAAAGAAAGCTACTGGAAATAGGAAGTATCATTCAAAAAACTGAAGTTGTCTCCAAACAAAGAAAGTAGGAAGGGCTATAAACTAAAGACTAAATATAAAACTCTAATCAGTCTAGCCAAAAGAGTTTAAGGAGTAACTAGTTTCAGGGATCAAAATTTACACTAAACCTTTTTTCAATCACATCAGCTGAAACACGTGATGACCAGCATACAAAATGGCTACTCAGAGAATAAAGGCTTTACAGCAAAGCTAAACTAATTTTTTTCTACTGTTTGCTGCAAGTAAAACTGGACCTATTCCCACATAGAAACCTTTTATTGTGGGGAGAGACCAGAGACGTCAGCAAAGGTCTGCTCAAAATTGAAGAAACTGAGGAAGGGATAAGAGTACCAAAAGACAGAATGGATTAACAGTACATAAGACGGAATGAATAGTAATAAACAATAATAAGCAGTTTCCACCCAAAAGCTCTGAAAGCTGAAACAGCTGGATCTGTCTGCAAGATCTCTCGGAGTTTATTGAACAACAAGAATAAGAGTGGTCTGACCAATATAGTCTGCTTGGGTTTCCAGCAGGCTTTTGGCAAAATCTCACACTAATGGCTTATACAGAAATTAAACAGCCACAACATAGAAAAGAGTTGCAACATGGCTTAATAACTGGCCAAAAAAGTGAGAAATAGTAAATAAGAGTAACTAGCTGGTTCTTGCAATGGAGGTCATCGGGGGAGTTCCACAGGCGGATCCATATTGTTTAAAAATATACATAAGATACCTGGAAACAGGGGTGAACAATGAAGTCACAAATCACAAAGTCCAGGTAGTAATGGTGAGGACCAGCTGTGAAGAGTTGCCAAAGTGATTGGGTAACAAAATTACCCAGATAAAATTCAGTGTAGGTAAACATAAAGTACATTAGGTAAACCAAGCCTATTTCATGTAGAAGATGATGGGCTCTGAATGGACAATTACTACTGAAAAGCAAGAACTGGGAGTTATGATAAATAGTTCCAGGAAAACATCAGCTCAGTGCTTGGCGGCAGTCAAAAAAAAAAAAAAAGGGCAAATTAATTGTTAGGAATTATTAGGGAAGGAAGAGAAAACAAATGGAAAACATAATTATTCCACTATATAAAGCCATGGTTCACCTGGATGTCGAAAATTATCTGCAATTCTAGTCATGTCATTGCAAAAGTTATGGTTTAGACCTGGAAAAGGTGCAGAGGAGGGCAATAAGGAGGACAAAGGCAGTGAGCAGCTTCTGTACGGATGCTGGGACTTGGTAGCCTTGAAAAGAGACAACCCGAGCAGATATATTAGAGGTCTACAAAATCACGACTTCTAGCAAGAAGGTGAATGCCAACTGTTTCCTGTCTCTTACAGTGCAAGTACATGTGGAGCAAGTGGGACAGAGAGGTTTAAAACAAGAAGAGGGAGCTCATGCAGTGGGTAAAGGGCCTTTGCAACACCTTTCCAAAGGCTGTAATGAATGGAAGTTCTCATCCATTCACAGGGAGACCAACACTTACATCTGGAAGGCTGCTACGTTGCATGTATAGACGAAGCACAACCAACTTGGAAAATCTCCTGAGCTGAAAATATTTGAACTCTATGAGAGTATTAAGAGGGAAATATTACATATGCTTGTGTTATTTTTATTCTCCTCTGGTGGCTGCTTCTGGCTGCATCCTAGTCTGGCTGAATCCTTGCTCTGAACCAGTATGGCTGGTCTGTGTGTGTCATGACAGGTAAATACATATCCAAATTTTTCACATCTAGACAGTTGTGACATATTGCTAATTTAAATAATGGTTTTTGGAGAAGATGAAGTATCAAAAGTAAGATTATAGTCTTAATACTAAAGTAATAAAATGACATTTTATAATGATTGACTCCTACTAACTATTTTCCTATAAGCTGGCTTCTAATAATGAGATGCAGTGTTGGTTGAGACAGTCAGAACAGAGTGGTGTCCTGACTTTCAGTGGGCAGGTTCAGTTGGTGTTTCAACCATTCGTTCATCCCCTTGCACAAGAAGTTCAAGTTCAGGTTCACTTCTTTTCGCCTACTAATGACAGCTGAAATTAAGAGACCTAATTAGTCCAAAGTGCAGACCTTGTGCCTGGCTACCATTTGCACTGTTAGACTCCTTTTATGCTTATATTTGAACTGGTCACTCTGAAATATCTTTAGCATGCTTTCTTTGCCTTACATTGAGTTTTTTCCTAAGCAGTGATTTAATCTGTGTAGTATTATCTTTTCATACCTGAAAATATACAAATTTTTTAAAACTGTGTTTATGCATTTACCTGAAGCCATCTTGCCAGCATTTGCTGTGTTATCTGTACTGTATTTGAACTTGTCAACAGTTTTTTGCTAACGGATAGTATTGAAAAACACATATCAAAAAGCTTCTCATACCAGTTGTTTTCACTGCAGAGATTCAAAGTTGTGATACTGCATATATTAGTATATTTTACATTTAGGCAAAATACACCGAGGCTGATTAGGAATGTTCTACGACATGATTTAATTTGAAAATGCTGAATGATCAGAAGTGTAATTTCTGTAAAAGTGTATGAGTGTGATAAACTTCTGTTTAGCTTCAAGACATGTTGTTTTTAACTTTCAGATTTACGGGTGTGGGGTTTTTTTTTTTCCTTTCCTGTCCTGCAAAAGAGGGATTCTATGATTTGATCAGTTCTATCTGATCCACACCTGAGGGAAAAAAAAAAAGAACCATCCTCAGGTAATTTTCCTGAGTTCACTGGTTTTTAAGTGATTGTTAAAAAGACCATAAATATGTTAATAATAGAGTTAAAATTGAATTGATCCAAGGTAAAGGATCAATATACTACTCTTCCTAAGAAAATCAACAATTCTCTTACAGTTCCCCTTTGCCTGTTACTCCACTAAGGTGCTATCTGCCTTTTTTTTTTTCCTAAACAACATTCAACCTCCGAACTATCCCAATTTGATTAGATATACATAGATTATTAGGCATTCTGTAAAGAAAAGAGCTGCAAAGGAGCACAGTGCCCTGAAGTCAGGCTCATTTGGCAGGTTTCATACTAACTTGATAGTAATTATGATCTCCATCAAGTGAGACAGGGAGTGAATAAGATATTTAACACTGTGTGCTTTGGCTGTGAAAACCTTTTCAACTTGTGCTTTCAATTTCTGGGTTTCAGTGCTATTAAAATATTTATGTGGGTATATTTTAAGAGAAATAATTATCCTTTTCTCCACACACACTATTTTTTTTAATCTCTCAGAGACGTTTCTTTCTGTTTGCTGTCCGCTTCCCAGAGATGAATGCTTTAACCACCACATAGAGCAGGATCATAAATATCCTTTTCCAGCACTGGAGCTGCAGTTACAGCATAGTGAAATCTATCATTTCACTATCTGTCTGCATCAGAAAATGGTCCAGAACTTTCTACCCACTGTGACTAGATTCAATTATGTTTTTAATTTAAGAGATTTGATGCATACATTGGAGGTAATACAGGTCTTTCCATGTAGTTCTTGTATGTATAAATTGCATTTTCTCTTTCCTAAACTGTATAGATTCTTGTATGATTCATGTAACACTTGTTTTTTAACATCTCTAATCTAACTCGGTAGAGAGTTCCCCAAATATACATGTATAGGGTATGCGAATGTTCAGAGTAACTACCGTGCCTGAACACCTTCTAAATTCTGTAATACCATTTTCTTTTGATGACCCACTGGACACCAGAAAAAACGCAGCATTCTCAGGTAGTGAGGATCTCAGCCATAAGATATCTAGGGTGTTGTAATTATCAGGATAGAAGTGCTTACAAAATTTTAGGATGCAACTCTCCTATAAGCCTGAAAGTTATCTTATAAACTATAAAGAGTAAAAGGTACCAAGAGAATAAATTTGATCATGTTTCACTACTTTTGACCAGATTCAGTCAGATCTTGAACTCCTGGTAAAGTTTTTGCTATTGTTGGTTGTAATTATTTTTTAAAAAATTGTAATGCATTATACAACAGTCATGATCTTATTCCAAGGTTTCTGTTATATGAAGCTTATTGTTAAAAGTTTAGTGTTTGCTAGATACATTTACTAGATCTGCTAGTAGATCTCAAGTGTCTTGTTTCTTGTACCTTTCCAAGACACTTCTCCTTGGAGAGGAGGGAGGTGGAACAAGGTGGTAAGACCAGTTTTTCAGAAGATTGGAGTCATACCTCTAATCCAGTCACGAGCATGACTGTGATGGATGACTTTGCAGCAAAGTGAAGGGCAGAGTATGGACAGGCTACAGTAAGAGTTTTTGGAAAGCTCCAAATTTTGGCACCCATGACAAGCTGCCACATGATTAAGAAATTAGGTTTGTGTTCCAGACTGCTCTAAAACTGAATATGAACAGTTGCTGCAAATAGTACTGCTCCCAAATGTGTTTATTCTGAGCCTGTTTGTACAGCAAGCTACTGTGCCATGTAGGGCAAACCAAGAAGAAGCTGACTTAAGTACCAGAAATAACCTAAACATGGTAGATTCGTGGTCCCTGCACATTTACCACTTACCTTGAAAAAGCCAGGTAAACATGTCTGCAGAGTTCTGATTCCCACATAACTAGGTTGTTTATCTGTTGAAGGCAGCTCACATAAAGCTTACACGGTATCTCTCTACTCTCCTACCGTCTATAAAGACAGATAACAGATGAAGCCTGACATAGCAAAAGACAAAATTTAGGCTCTGGGTTAAAGCTGCCAGCTTTTTCTTTATTTTCTTTCTTTCTTTTTCTTTTTTCTTTTTGTTGTTGTTTGTTTAGCCAACAAACTGAAGAACAACCCTTGAGATGTCCTTCTCTTCCCTCCTGGTTTTGCAATGCTGCAGCCATGTGCTGTGCTTTCACTCTTTGCAAGTACACAGAAAACAGTTACCCTGTGCTTACTTGCAGAGCAGACTGCAGGGAGGGAGGAAGCATGCAGGATACTGAGGAGTCCAAGTGACTCCCATTGGAGATGACAGCTCTATGCTTCCTTCCTCAGCCCTTTGCAAGTCTACGTTCAACTGTTTTCATGACAGTTATCTTTTCAAATACGAATGGTCCTCCCATTTCATTCTGTTGCCTTGTGCGTACAAAGTTTGGCAAGATCTTTCCAGAAAAAGAACTCTCATCACAATTTCTGTACTGCCTGTTGTGTGCTGCAGGCAGAAAGTGAGGAAGATGGAGGAAAGAAATAAGTGGAAGCAAAACACATCCAACATTTCTGAACATACTTTAAAAAAATATTGTAAGAATACCATAAAATTTGGCAACTCAATGAACCTGACATTAATTTTTTTTTCCAAGCAGGTCTGCTTTTTGTCTAGCCTTCCTATCTGGGCTAGCATTTAACAAATTCAGCTGCCACCTTCTATATGAGTGAGAAGATTATTAGTATTGTGGATGAAGCTGGCAAGAAGTGTGCAGTAGTGTGAGACCATCAGCAGGTGTGTGGGAAACAGCAGCATTTTGGGAAGCCTGAAAGAGTGCATGTGAGGTTGGCGAAGGGGAATCAGTGTTATAAAAAGCATAGTAAAAATTTTGTTGGTTGTAAGAGGTGTTTCTGGGACAACTCTGCTGTTGAGAGCATGATTTGTTTATCTGTACTTCAGCAGTTTCTGATCTTCTCTATGTTATCTCTAGGTTTTAAAGACAATTTCCTTTTTTCAGTGCATTTGGGTATATTCATCTTTGGATTGAGATAGGAATTTTAGCCCTAGTTCCCAAGACCTGCTTATTTAACATCTTGTTTAGAAGCAAGGAGGAGAGCAGAATGTCAGTTTTTAGAATCATAATACAGCTGGATCAAAAGGTCACTGCAAAAAGGATCATTTTCACAAGAAATACCCCAATTATGGAAAATTTCCAAATAAAATTTCCCAATAGTTATATGTGCTAGACATAAAAATAGATAAATGACATTGAATTAGCCCGTACATGAATACGAAGATGTTAGGGAAGTATGGTTACATGAGCTACCTGCTTACCAAGTACCTATTAACATGCTTACTGGATTTAGTCTTAAGTAGCAAATGCCCCAGTGAGTGCATTTGTATTAGCACTTTGTGGCAGAGAGACTTTAATCTGCCAATTCTTAAAAATGAATGCAACGTTCTTGAAGAAACCATGCCAGAGCTAACACACTGGGTAAAATCCTGAAGTCAAGAGGAACATTTTCATTGCCTTTAACAAGGCCAGAATTTGTGGACAGATAACAACCAATGAGAAAATGGAGAGTTGGAATAGCAAAGTGATAGCTAATGAAAGATACCCAAAAGGGTCGAGCTGAACAACACATCAGAAACAAGGGAAAAAGCATCTTAGGCAATGTCAAGTCTGATGTGCTGTTTGTAATGCTGGTGTAGTCCTTTGTTATTCAGAGTGTTAGGGTAATCTATATTGAGAGTGAAGTTGGGAAGAATACAGAACAAAAAAGGCAATCTAGGAAAAAGAAGTTTTAGACAGAAGCTGGGACTCTACTAGGATACAGTTAGGCTTTCCTGAAGAGAAAGAGGTGTGTCAGAGATAAATAAAATGGGATTACAACAAAGATGAAAGTCATAGAAAGGAGGGTGAGTGGGAAGGGTTCACCATTTCCAAGGCAAACACACAACCTCATTATATAACTCCTTTTACAACAGGTCATTAAATGCCCATTAAGCATACATACTGTGGGAAATAAACATTCATGTTTTGGTGACCCAAGAATGCATATCACTGACTGAAACATTTTAGTTTCTAATGAGGGACTGACAGTATCATGTATAAGGGAAAAAAAAAGGGCTTGAACGAAAATGTTTTTGCGGAGAATACTTTTACCACCCCAATGATATATAGATTCCTATTGACTTAATCTTTTTCTGACTCCATTAAATCATCCTGTATTTGCCCTGGTGTGGAGACAAACATTTTGACAAAATTCACATACATACTCCAGAACATACTTTGAGGTGTGATTCTCAATATGAGGTAAGATGTATCTGTTTCTGTCTGCCCTGTTCTGTGCCATATTATTTTCCGAGCATTAGGAAGTTGAAAAGGACACAATGATATTGGAACTGTATACTTTACAGATGAATTGTTTGTTATAGAAATTGTTTTTTTTATTCTGTTCCTGATCTGAATAGAAGTAATTTCAATGTAATAGAAAAGACGACAAAAGCAAAATCACTGCAGTCATAAGAAGTATTCTGTCCTCTGTTTTACTTGAAGAAGCATACTTATTCAAGCTTCTTCTTTGTAGTGAGACTATTTACCTTTTTTCTGTTCAGCTGCTACCACCTTATGGTTACATGCCATGGTGAATACTAGGAAAATATTAGGAATCAATGGAGAATACGCTGAAGTAGAGTGTACTCCAAGGAAAGTAGAGTAAAATTAAATGAAATTATATGTAAATATCATTAAATGCCTGGGAAAATAATCTTGTCATTTTTGAGCTAACTCATTTTGCTCCAAAAAAGGAGCTGAAATGAAAAGCTATCACCAAAACCTGCATTACATTTTATACCCTTTTCAACTGTTTCCTGAGAGAAGACACAGTCCAAGAGATCTTGAAGCTAGACTTGTAGAAATAGCATGCTGCTAGAGTCTGATGGAAAAAAATTATAACACTGTCTGATACTGGTTCTGTAGCTAACATGATAGTTCCCAGATTACAGCAGCTTTTTCATAAGTGCACACACACTCATACACAAGCACACACAAAGGAGAAAATTGGGATAAAGGGTTAACATGGTGGGTGAATACTTGTTTATATCTCTGTACATCTCTATATTGTTACCACCAAGGTGTTGATGAGCATGTATTTATCCATAAGCCACTAATTTACTGCCACTTTGTCCATGAAGTTGGAGAACCTCGTTACTTTCCAGTATCTGATCGGGAGAAGCTGACCAGAATTTTAACAGAATTGTTAGAGTGCTACAATGAGCTTTGTGCTGCAATGAACCATGTTCTGTCTGAGGGTGCCATACAGCACAGGTAAATTTCCTTACTTTTGGTAGGTATAATATATGCCCTAGCAAAGATAACAATCGAAGTGCAAATTCATTTAAAGGTGACCTGCAAGAGTGTTAAAAATAACCTCACAGCCTTAGGGGTATATGCTGAGCGGCCCAAACAACCACACTAAGCCAAGCATTTAGCAAAGGTTAAATATGAAATGTAACCATTTTTACTTCTAATGCTTCCAAGAAGTCTTCACCCACTGTGAATTGTTGGCTGCTTCTCAGTGTGACCCACAGGCCTGCTGCTGGTTGTGTTAAATTCACTGTAGAGCCCTGAGGCAGACTGTGGTTTGACCCATCAGGGTATTTTAAAACTCCTTATTACAATATTTCAGTGGTTTCAGACATTTTATGTGGATAGAAAATGAAGGATATTATTAAAAAAACACAACAAACTTTGCATGTTAGAAACCTACACAGAGCTTTAGGAAAGAGATTTATTTAATGTTGTTAAGCTAGCCCCATATTTAGCAAAGGGGTCACATGATGGATGAGCTATCATCTCCTTAATATATTCCAAGGGGTCATCTCATACAGGAGCAGTTACTTTTATGCAGTTAGAATTTGGAGGGTTTTAAAAAGAAAATGAGAAGGGTAGATGGGGAAGGAGAATGGGATTTACATGTAAATTTGCTAAATCTTTTAGGGGGGGTTATCTCTTATTACAAAAAAACCTTGGTGCGTCCAAAAATTACCTGTTTGTAGCATTCTCATGAAAGTCATTAGATTTATCTCAGTACTAAAGTGATAATGGTAAAGAATCCCCAAGAAATATGTACAGGTTTCATCCACTGGGACACAGAGCAGAAAGCAAATTAGCTCTTTATCTTGTTTGGATTTTTGTTAATCAAGAAAAATGCACTTAATTACTCTGACAGGAAGCAGTGCATGTAGAAACTGAACTGAGCCTGGGGCTAGATGTCATGCAGTCTGAGATAGCATAAGTTTGTTGTGCTGTTCCTCTGTAAATAGGAGAGAACCTCCTCAATTACAGTAGCTAGAAGAACTTGTTATTTTATTCAAATAGGAATTTCAATGAGTCACATAAGAAAAACTTATTCTTTCATGGTTATAAATGTTTATTTTTTATTAGCAACCTATGACAATTTTTTTCATCTCAAAAACTACAGGAGCAGAGAATTAGGCAATAGAACTGCATCTCTTGTTCAGATTCAGCCAGCACTTGTGCTAACTAAAAAGTACTGTCGTCCTCTAACTGTACCTGAAAGTAGTCTTAATTTGTTTATTAGGGATGAAAGCAGAATAGCCTGCTTGCTTATTGACAGAGAAAGCCAGAAACTAAGTAGGTTAGCCTATAGGTAGAAAGCTGCTGACAAGTCACAAGTACTTTAAGTTAGGGTTAAGGTAGGGAGCTTCGTTATGCTGCCTACAGTTCCCCAGTTCTGATATTTCACGTATTCTCTGTGGATAAATTATAAGAGTCATTCTTCCTTCACAGCATTTTTCCCAGGAATTACCACTGAAAAGAAAAGCCCCAAATATTAGTCCCATGAGCAGAAAAACAAAGTCAGGTTTTCTATGGATTTACGTCCCAGGGATGCACTCCCACACTCCTATCTGAATTGCAGAACACATAATGAGTGGTAATTTAACACTGTAGCCTTTCCTATCAGGACATTATAAGAGATCTTGTTTTTTTTTTTTTTTTTTAAACATGGCCACATGAAACCTGGATGAGCTTGATGTGTCTGTGAGGTTTTCAACTTCTCAATTTTTCTTGCAACTTGCTAGTGAAAATTACCCACTTTGGATCAACAGGCAAGCATAAAGTATGATTGAATGAGAATGGCAATTCAGCAAATCAGTTTCCCTAAGGAAAAGTTGAATTAATACAAAATGCAGAGCAGGACTCAGTCAAAACTTCCACCTAATTCCCACTGGCTGCTCTTGGAAGGACAGTGTCCTAGGTTAAGTAGAAAGTTAATTTTTTTTTTCTTTTCTTCATAAATAGCTAGCAAGAGGCTGTGTTTTGGATTTATGCTCAGGAGAAAAGCTGATAACCGATGTTTTGTTCTGCTGCCAAGGTCGGCAGATGAGCAAAGAGACACAGTCCAGCTGCTAGCCTGGGATTTGCTCTTAGGTTAAGATTGAGAACCAGACTGATCAATGATTTATTCCATAACATACACGTCATAGCCAGTACATAGGTGAGGACCCTTCCAGGAGATCGCTCTTTTGCTCCTTTCCCTTGGGCTCCAGATCATCTCGCTTCAGGTGCCTGCATTCACTCTCCCAAGTCCTTTTCCCCCCCACACACACTCCAGTTATCTCCGTTCTGTGAGTGCCTCCAGGAGCAGTGCACCCCCCCCCCTCCCCATCTGGGGGAATCGTGAGTGTAATTCTAGGATCGCCAGCTGGCAACAGGCTGAGCCTTTGGTCATCGGGTGGGGGGCAGTATCATCATGTATCACTCATTCTCTCCCTCCTCCAAGATCATTGGCCAGGAGCGGGCTGGGCCTTTGGTCATTGGGTGGGGGGGCAGGGCAGTATCACTGTGTATTGCTCATTTGCATGTTTGTATATAGTATTATTTTTAATATTATTGTAGTTTAGTTATTAAATTGTCCTTATGTCAACCCACAAGTCCTCTTTTCCATTTGCCCCTTTAATTCTCTCCCCTAGGATTGGGTGGGGGCGAGAACTGTGTGAGCGGGTGTGTGTGGCTTGGCCCCCAGCCAAAGGCTAACCTGTCACAGACAGAAATTGAGATCAATAGTTTGAAGCTTGGGTCAGTCTATGAAGATTTTACTACTATTTTCTAACCGATCACTTTTGATAGATTGCATATCTTGGGAATGCCTGCTATCAAGCAAAATAATCTAACTTAGTCTTGTTTTTATAATTATCCTATCAGCTACATTCTTGAGACTCCTTATGGCAATGCTCTCTTAATCAGAGTTGGAAATAGTGTCAAGCAAATTCTATACTGTTTAGCAGTCTTTCACAGCTCACTGGAAGTTCGTCAAGTCACTAGACTTAAGGAGATGCTCAGGGTATGAATTTTGGTCTGCCGTAGCATTTTTTTCTTACATTGCAACACTTCATACAGCATTGCTGACTCCCAGATGCCAGCAACAGGAGTGTGTTTGCATCTCACAAACAATAACCCTGGTCAGGTAGTGTGTAGGCAGTGGGATAATCCCACTGTTCAACAGCAGATTGTAGAGTTTCTTCTTCTCATTGTTACAGAGGCTGTAAATTTTGACCCTGGAATACTGCTCTGTGAGTTGTCTGGTTTCATCTGTAAACTGTTCTTTTGAGTGCTTTCCATAGATAAGTAACATTAGAAAGCAAAGGAAGAAGGCTTCTCACCACATGTGCATATTTTCTCATCTTCTGTTTTCTTTTTTTCTTTTCCTCAGTCTTTATAAGGAGTGCTAGTTTAACTTCCATGTTTATATTGTTTGGGTTGCAAAAAGTTGGCCACCTATCCCAAGTCCAGACCAGCATCAGCAACCTGACACAAGTTCCCAATACAGAGCAGGAGTCCGTGTCAGATGACATGAAGCTCAGGCAGGAGATGAAGGCTGTGGTGCTGTGGGAAGCACTGTGAGAGGCAACAGATCCTGGTTCTTGGCTCTATAAAACTGCGCAAGCTAGGAGACCTCCACCTTGCAGACAGGTGGTATGGTACCAGCCAGCTAACTAGGTGAAACCTAAATGTCTTAGAAACAATGTCTTCTGGCTCCTACTGAGTTCCTACTGTCACAGTTTATCTGTAATTTAGGAAAGAAACATATAATCTTGCCAACTGGCCTTTAAAAGATGTCAGCTCCTTGTTTACACCATTTCATGAAATAGGTAATATTTCAAGGTTACTTGTGACTAGCTTTTCTTCTAAGATAACAGGGGATGTTGCCTCTAATGAACTCAGCATTTTTAATCAGAATCAAATTCTCCAAGTCCATGGGATTTGCATTACAGAGAAATTTGACTTCAAGTGTGACGTAGTAGCAGGTAGCTAACATGATATAATCTATTGGAAATTCATTGAAAATAATGTGAAATTTAGCCCACTTTGACAACTTAAAATAAAAAAATTACAACTTTCTCAAAATATATGGTCAGTAAAACTATACTGGTATTAATAAGTTTCTAAATGATTATTTTTATATGAATAGAAAGACTCCAAAGATGGATCGTTTACTAGGGATATGCCTATAATTATAAAAAGTAAAATAAGTATTTTACATTTACAGTGCATAATAAAATGTAGTCAATGATGAAAGAATATTATGTAATGGAGTCCAGAACATCAGAAATGAAAGCTGCAGAGATAAGATTTTCTGGTGTTCTCATCAGGAAAATTCTGTAATCAAGCAGTTTACTCCTGTGTGCCTGATGGGTAACTGTGTCTCTCACAGCACTGTGCTGAAGGCAATACCGTTTCAAGACTCATTCTTCTTTCCTCTTAGTGTATTTGTCTTTTTCTTAGTTTCATTTTAGAATCTCTTGCATATGAAATACATCTGCTTTGTTATGCAGTAATGAAGCAAATTTTCACTCAAAAAAACCCAGACTAATGGCAACCAAAATCTCTTGTGTTGTTTAGAGGAATTCCTAAAAGACATAAGTTTCCAAGGATTCTGGGCTCTTTGCTCTGAAATTGGTAATCACTCCGCTTCTCGGCTTGATGTTATTTTGAAATTTTCAAAATATTTTGATTATCTCAAATCTAGCTCCTCTGCCACTTCTTTTGGAAAGCTGGAAAATATGTAGTTTTTGTTAGTAAGCAAAAATTTTCTTTTTGAAGAATAAGATGTCTCATAAAATTGCAACCTGGATTTTCCATCCTGCTTTAAATCTGCTCTAAATAGAAGGTAATGCCCTTGTGAATTTAAATTATAGAGTTCAGGTCTGCAAGTTTTCAGGTAGACTGAAAGTGTTGCCAGACCTTCCTCTGTTTAATTTTAGGCTTTGGGTTTGAGCTTTGACTACAGACAATTAAAAAAAAAAAAAAAGTTTGTGAAAATCCTAACAGCAAAAATGAAAAAATCTGAATTAGCCTTACAGAAGACCTTTAAGCATGTTAGACACCACATCCTTTTAAGGGACTGTAAGGTTCTCATATGCGACTACAATGGCCCACAAGTCTTGATCTGAGGAGACTAGATTGTCTGTGCATTTTAGTCAAAACATTCTCTCTCCTTTTTTTTTTTTTTCTTTTACTTTTTTTTCCCCTGCTGAATTTTGTAATGGAACTCCTCAAAGAACAGGGACAGACTCTGTCCTGGTAATAATAATTTGTATTTATCCTCCTGTCTCTGAAATTTTGACTTTGATTCACATGCCTGCAAAGCTGATGATTTACGTGAAGTTTCCAGAAGTGGCTTTAATAATGGCAATCTTCATGGCAGGATAGCACTTTGTGCAGAATCCCATGCTTAAAGGACAGAATTAGAAGGCTGTTTGATACTATTAGAGAAAGTCCTCAATAACAACAAAGAAATGGCATAGAAAAGATAAAAATCTTGTCCAGTTGCAGTAATTTCCTTATTTGTTTTCTGCTTCCAAAATATGGATTTAGTCTAAAAGAACATTAACATCTTTATCAGCTCTAACTTGGGATCAGGAAGGGCAGCTGAAAATTACTTATGAATGGGCCATATTTGTGTCTCTTGTGTGTATCCTGCTATATGATATGGATAGCCAGAATTCCTGAGATATCTGCATTCTCAAGGAAAAAAAAAAATCACTAACACTTGCAGATATACACACAAGATAGAGGCACCAATTAAAGTTGCTCACTTACAAGGTGGCTGTATCATGGCACCTAAATTATTCAAAATGTGAAATCGCAGCATTACTGATTGACATCCCGTACAACACAGGTACTCTCTCAGTATTTTTCAAGGCTGCTCTGATTGCAAGCTCTGGGTTCAAAACTGAAGAATAAAGGTACTTCTCTAATAGATGGTTTCAGCAGGCAGACCTTGTAAGTATTGCATTATTTTTATCTAAAAACAAAAATACAAATTTGGCTCGTCTACCTTATTGTATGAAAAATCATTAGATCCTAGAGCTGAATAAGAAAAAACGTATTGAATCAATTATTTAATTTTATTTATAAACTCAATAGTAGCTCTTTTTTTGCAAATTATATACAAATAATTATATAACATATATATCAACTCAAGTTTTACTTTACCTTTATAATCAAGACGATTTTGATGCTTATTTCATCTTCTTTCTACCTTCCCCCTCCCCCAAAGAGTAATGTTTTACTGCTTTTCTTTCGTTCTGCCTGGTTGTTGTCCATACATTCTGCAATCCCTGCATTTTACTAGAAAATTTAATGATCCTAGAGGAAAATATTAGTGATAGAAAGTAGTTCATTATTATATAAGGGCAAACAGTAAGGGTTTATAGTGTAATCAGCAAGCTGCTCTGAAAACAGAATGCTTGCTCACATTTTTGGGTAGCAGTCCCTGGCTTTGTGACAATGGCTGCATCTTCAAATTGTTAATTATGTGCTGCCCCCTAGGGATTCCTGCTTTGCTTGTGGCAACCTGCTTGCAGCCCCTACGAGATCCGCGGGTTACTGCCGTCTAGATTTCTCACAGGGAAGAACCCTTACTTCTCTCCTCTTCGCCTTTTTTGACCTTGATAGTAACTTTGAATTTCTTCCTATTCCAGCTGTAATGTAATGACTTGTTTTTTAACTCCTTCCAGGTCGGTTTTGTTGGGGTTATTAAGCTGATTGTTCATATCCGTGGTTTTACATTATTCTGTGTATTTTCAGTGCATGCATATTTCTTTTTGTATATAAGTTTTCCCTACATTATTTGAATGGGATGGTAACATATTTTAAATATTTTTTCCTTTTTGTATTTCTAGGAGATGGGTTTTCTTTTGAACTGCTTGTTAAAAATGAGCTGGGTGAATTTCCTTCTCAGAGCCAAATTTTGCTTCAGTGGTGAAAGAAAGAAGCTGGAAACTGCAATACTTTACACGAATGTCAGCTACAGATGAATGATTTCTTATACTTATTGATGATGGGGTGGTTTCAGATAAATAATAATAATGATGACAGTGATAAAGGCATGTTTCCTTTTACGTCACTCACATAAGTGAGATGAGATGTCCACAGAAAATTTGTTCAGAGGAAAGAAGAATTTTGCCAAAAAGTATTTATGATCGAAACAGTTTGGAAATAAAAGATGGTAAAATGAGCAAAGGGCAGTAGGTTTTGAATAGGCTTCATCAGCAGAGGGGAGAGGTCATCTGGGAAGATTAGTTATAGGAGCTATTAAATCACCTCTGTGACACTGTTAGAAGAAGCTGCTTAACATAATCATGTGCAATCAGTAAAAATGCTGTTTATTACAAAACGTTTTTGATTTTCATATTTGATATTGTTATGTAAGATGGTGTAATATAAGGCCATATGCATTTACCCAGTACAAATTATCAGCATTAATGGTTTGTAGTGCTTTTCCTAACAACTTTCGAAGTAAAAATTGTTGGGAAATACCTCTCCAAACCTGTTTTCACTAATATATTTAAAGACATGCATAGAAGTTCTTCTTTATACTGTAGTTGTAGACACTGGCAGCTGATACGGTGTTTATATATCAACTAGTCCTGCATCCCATACCTCTGTTTGAGTTTGATTATCCTCTTTAAGGATACAGTGCCAGGCATGTCTTTGAAGCGCTTATCATTTAGCGATAAAAACCTACAAAAAGGGGTTGTCTGCTAATGTTGTCTCTTCAGTTTCGAGTTAGACTGCTTTATGCATATTTTCTTATATGTAAAGTGGAGAATTATATCATCAGTTTTGTTTCTCACAAATTTATGTAATACTGTGGATTATCTCTGGTTGAATGTGCCAAATCAGAGTTTTGGACTTGGACACATCTTGGTTGCAAGATGGGTTAGAAGATGACTGTCATGTTCGAAGAAGACTAGTTTGAAAATTTGAGGGTGATGGAATCTTGCCAGGGTTTTGGGATGGGTTTTTTTTTTGCATAAGTTTTTGGCACGAATTGGTATCTTTCAAGACACTAGCTTTAAATTTTCCGTGTGTTTCCCTGCATTCTGGGTCATAATCCTGTGACGATACATGTTCTTGTTCTATCACCCTACAATGTCTAGATTGCCTGAGAAAACAAACCCTTAATTTCAATATCTGTCTTGAAAAGTGTTTAACAATTGGAATTGGGCCAGAGAGGTAGAATCCAAAGTATCTGGAGACTTAGCCAGAGGGGAGAGAGTAGTCCCTACTGTGTTAGCTCTGGCTTTATTTTTGTTCATAGAGTTAGACCTCTGGCAGAAAAGCAAACTAATTTATAGTGTCATAAATTGAAGCCCTGTGAAGGCTGGAATCTCTCTGAAGAGCCAGGATTAGGAATGTGAGGCACTTTTTATCATTGTCTTTCTTCAGTGTTGTGTCCGTGAGTGGGATTTTTTTGCTAACTACAGAACAGTGTATTAAATTTTCAGAAAGCTGCTAAGTCAAGAATAAGAATTTGTATTCAAACTTCACTAAACACATCAGTAAATTCTCTTGATCCAACCCACTCACAGTGACACCAATGGGCACAATTTCTTTCTCTGGCTGATCATTTTACCCCAAGCCATATATGAAGCAATGATATATGTCAGGACCCTTTGCAAAGGACCTTCATATTCAGGTTACTGATGTTGACTGGGGCACCACTATTTAAAAATCTGTAAACATAGCTCAGTCTTAACTGTTGTAGTCCTACTTCCCGTAACGATGCACACTTGCAGGAGCAAACATCTACTAGCAAGCTACCAAATTGCAGCAGGTTATAGACATGGATTTCAACCATCGAGGCTGTACTCTCACTTATTTTCTCAAAGTCTACCCAGTCCATAAAAAGTAATAACATGTCGGAAATTTAGGGAGGTATTTTTAAATTTTACTTCCTCGTCATGTTTTATTTTGGCTAAACTCAAAATGTCCCTTGTATATTTATTTTTACCTGCTTTTTGGTGATTTATTAGATAGCATTAGCATGTGTTGGCTCTTCCTTTCATTTTCCTTGCTTATCTGTCAGCCAGAAAGAACTAGAATGAGGTACGAGTGCAAGTAGAGCACATACTTTTGGAAAGCATTCTGAAGCATAATATATTGAAATCTTCTGTAATGAATCCTTGTTTGCCAGAGAAAAATATTCAGCCATGCCAGAAAATTATCTGTAAGGAATAAGCACTTTTCTACCCCTTTCTTTCCTCCCCCCCTCCCAATTTGTGTTGCTTGGAAGAGAAGATGAAAAATGGCACAGATGCATGCAGTATTGCACAAAGAGTATATATGGACATTTCAGTCACTGATATTTCCCCATTTTCTGATGCTAATGTAAGATATGTTGGTTTTGCATTTATAATTAAGATGAACAGATGGTGAAGACTTAGTTTAAAGTAATACTGTACATCCATTAAAATAATCTCTGCTGACAGTGATTCTTCACTATAGCAAGACTTAATTGCGTATATAACACATATACATCAGAAAGAACTCGGTCTTTAGCCATTTGCTCCATTAGGACAATAGTAAGACAGACGTCACCAAAACAGGATTTGTCCTGGAGACTCCTAAGAGTAACAGATGCATCTCTGCTGACAATATTGGCTTGATTTAATTAATGGACACTTTATGAATAAAAGAAAATATAATTTCTGAAAATATACAGGACGTCTTTTAAATAAGGCACCCATGTTTTGAGGGAGGAACATTCAGGAACATGACAGAAGTAAATTTTTAACAGATTAATTTGATGTTACTTACACTATTTCTCCCACAGAATAGCACACATAATTTGTGTTGTTCTTTGGGAAGCTTGATAAATGTGTATCTTTGTGGACTGCATTTGTGTTTTAAGTTAGGTATGTTCTTAATTGTCTGACTGAAGCAAGTCCTTAAGCTGTTATGAAGCAGAAACAGATCTCTGCATGTTTTTATTTTTCCACAGAAATTATACCAAATGTAATTTTGCAAATTGTTTATATATGGCTTATGTTAAAAAAAATAATTATGTGTTTTCAACTGAAGATCTATACTTCACAGGAAATGGAACTTCGGGTTATATCTGCAAAGTGGGTATCCATCCTTCACCTATTGTACAGAACAGCAACAGAGATGTTAAGCAACAATACTTATTTTTCGCTGAAGCGGTCAAGTATAGACATGGTTGTATATTTGTGACTCCTTTTCTGTTCACCTCCTGTCCTGCCTACTGTTTATTTTCTATGATAATTAAATCTATTGAACTCTAACCTCCAAGGTTACAGTTTGTCGAAAATATCTCCCTTCCTTCCTCCAAGCTTCTCTTCCTAAGGACATATATTTTACTATTGTTATTACCAAAAATGAAGTATAGCTAGGGTTTGATGAACATTTTTGCAAGTTTTTTTTTTAAGTACATTTTCTGTCATGCCAAAATGATTGGCAAAGTTGCCATATAGTGGCTGAACAGTCCTCAACTGAGACAAACTGCTGCCCACACTAGTTTCACAGAATCAGTGAATTCCCGTCCTTTGTCATGTGCCTCATCTGTTGAAAGCCTGGACTCCGTACTCTCTCCTCCTCAGCAGTTGTCACTGTTCATGAGAAGGCCTTGGAGACTGTGTTGTGTCATACTTTGGTTTAAATTATTTCATTTCTTCTTGTTAAAGTTCTGCTTTGTTTAAAAATATTTAGATATTTATTGAAGCAAGAACTTGAACCCTGAGATCTCATTTTCCAGGCGAGTACCCCAAACCTCAGGTTATTGAGTCATTTTCACTGTCTCTCAGAGTATTTAAGTATATTAAACCAAGTAGAATCGTACCAGCAGGAGAGATTGAGATAGTCTTTATCCTGGAATATGGAAACTCTGTAACATGGTAGTTAAACATTCTTTCAGGAGATGCAGTTCAAAACCCTCCAGGCAGAAGAAAGAATTGAACCAATCTTTACTCTGTCCAAGACGACCTGTAGGGTAAAGCAGGAGAGAGATACTGCTTTCTTTTAACCAATACATTAGTTTTCTTTAAAATGTTTGAAACTGAAATGAAATATTTATCTTCAGTGTGTGTACCTCCCTCTCACCACCCAACTAAAACCATTTAAAATTGATTTGGACAGAAATTTGAGTTGGAAAAAGATACAGTTTGGCAGCCACACTGACAGTGTCTTTCATTTGCGTAGTCTTCATTCTGGTGACAAAATCAATAAGACCAAACAGTCCTGTAGATACAGCTGAAATATATGTGTAGTGCTGACTGATAAAGGAAATAAGAAAGAGGAGGAGGAGTGAGACAGGCTGGGAGCCAAGATACCTAAAAATGCAACAAGTTTTACAAAACAGTCATTTGACTAATTTGCTTAGCAAAATAAAGGAAGGATGGTTTTATTTGGGCAGTTAGCATTAATGATTGATTAGAAGGGTATTATATTTGTTGGATGTGGGATGAATAATATCTGTGAATGGATATAGAAAATACCTCTCCAAAATTGGAAGTATCCATAAGTCATAGGATGCTGATCACAAAATACCAACACACTAACACACTGAGAAAGGCTTTAAACAATAACTGAGCATATCTTGGAAGAGTTCCAAAGAAACAGGGAGCAGAAGAGAAACTACATGCAGAATAATGGGGTTTAGACAATAGAGATAGTGCAGCAGACATTTGTGAATGGAGTATTAGCTCTTTAATTATAATAATTACCTAAGTTTAAGGTCAAGGCACCTGTGCATTGCTGTCTGTGAGAAACTGATTAAAAAATTAGAAGTAGCATTTCAGCTCTGTGATACCATTTCCAAAAATTCTCTTAGAAATTTGGATATTGCCAAGGTTGTTACTTATTATTTGTACTGTATCTGGAGACATTAACTGAGATGGATCCCATGTTGCCACCCTGAGATCATTGACATCAAGATTGACTCTCTCGTTACTTGAAGAATAAATGAAAATCCTCTGTAGGGTGGAAAACCACGAAAAAAATGAAGCCTCTCATCCTAATTTATTCTGCTTTCCCATTCATACTGACCGTGGAAATGAAAGGCTTCATATTGTTCCCTTTTGTAATTCAGACAAGTCTATCCCTGGTCTTGGAAACTAATTTCTTAGCTAATCAGTTAGTATAACCTCAGATTTGCTGCAAAGGAATCCTATCTGAGAAGCAGGAAAGGTGAATCTTGTCACCCAGATGAGGAAGAAGGACAGTGTTGCAAAGCATCTCTGGTTGAAAATTACCCTACTCACGTCACACCAGTTATGTTCCTTGCTGTTGGAGGCTCTGTGCTGATTTCTGAGCAGAAGAATACAACTGAGTTGCTTCTGAGTTGTGCTTCTGCAACACGGCGTCTAGCCAACATGTCACACCAGCATCTGCCAGCAACATTGCACTTTGGTGTTTTGCTTGCTGTCTGCCATGTTAGAATAAGTTTTAATTTGAAAAAGAGCAGGCACAGATCAGTGAGTTGCATACACAGAGAGAAAGATTTCTTTTCCCAATTTCCTCCTTCCCCAAGGGTATAAATTTTGAATTTGGATTGCAGGTGACGAAAAAAAGCCAGTCCCAATAGGAACAGATATCAGCATTTTTTACTGAGAACACATAGGAGACTCAAGTGAAGAGTGAGTGTTGAGGGAATTAGGGAATCAACACAAGGGCAAGGAAGAAAGAATAAAACAAAGAGAAGCAGGAAATATTAGAGGTGATGGAGCCAAGATATGGAGAGGTATTATATAGAAAGGTTTTCTAAAAGCTCACAAAGATGAGAAGCATAAGGTTATTTCTAGAAAGAAGGGAGCAAGTGAGTACGTGAAAAAAAGTCATAGGAGCGGACAAGAAAGGTAAACCTGTAAATAGAGTATTAAAAATCAAAGGTGACAATTTTGAAGTGTTTTGCTGTATGTTTATGATAACTATTGCTCTGCAATGTAATTTCTGACAGAAGAATATTTGCATCCCAGTAAAAATTTGAAATTTTTATAGTTTTTTAATTAGTTATTTCTATTAAGATACATGTGGAAATTTTAGTTCACGCTTTTGTTTTAGAAAACAACCTCAGTTTCAAAAATCTTTATTTGTTGTTTCTTGCCTTTCTCTCTTTTTGCTACTTCCTTCCTCTTTCTTTTCTCCCATTCTAACAACTGAAATCTGCACCATCTTCAAAACAAAGTGTGTGCTACAAGGAACAACTGAAACAAAATTTTGCAATCTAAAAATTTCCAAAAATGGATAAAAATCAGGCATATCACAAGTGCACTTGACAAGGAAGGAACTGTTTTTGCAAAAAGTAACCCGAAAGAATAAAAAATGGAGATTAAAATAAATGCAATAATATTTTCTGATGAAAAAATTGAAGTGACATTTCGAGAAAAGCTTCTTTGGGGAAACAAAGACATTTTCTGGTTTGTATTTTTTGCGTTTCTGAGCTTAAAAGAAGATGTTGAAAGTATGTGTCAAAACAAAAGCAACCTTTGGATCCCTTTCTGACCCTGAAGCAAACGTCAGCCCTATCATTGTAGAGGGAGACGCTTTGTCTCCAGCTGTGGCCTACAGGTGATAACCAGACCTTTTACATTTCAATTGTAAGTGTTAGAGATAAAGATGTCGTGAAAGAAACAGAATTAATGTTTTTTCATCATTGTATGTGCTCACTCCCTCTTGTGCTCTCCCTAGTTCAGGGGTCATTGTTTACATTCAGGTTTGAGGTAAAATGTGCTAGTGATGATCACTGGAAAAAGAAGTTACAGAAGATGAACTGAGAAAATGAGGTGCCTGTGGTGAAATTCTGGATAAAAGCATGAAATTAACTGTCATCCAAGCCAAAGAGGGTGAGTAACTCCAAGTCAGTACCACCGTCACTCTGATTGAAGCAGTGAAAAAACACTGAGAAAGCCTGTTCTAGGTGAGAACAAGTGTGAAGATGAGGGATAAGATAAGAGGATGAGAGGATGGAAAGCTTTTAGTGAATCAAAAGCACCTATTAACAATAAATAATTTTTTAAAAGTGAAGAAGAACCCTTCTTCATTTTCTTGACACTTTGGTCAGATAAAGTTGCAGTTTTGCTTGATAGTATCTTCTGAGAGGGACAGCAATAACATGCAAAGTGTGGCAGGAAATAAGCAATATTTCACTGTTAGAATATTGTTACAGTGAAAACTGGGACCAGGGCTGACTGTTTTCAACAAGATTAAAAACTCAAAATTTGACTAGAGCACAAAACTAAGAGATCACTACGATTTTCTGGTTTATAAAGTAATCTGGAAACTTCAAGTGGGAGGGTTCTGTAAGTTAATATATCAGCATAATTAGAAGCAGTTGCTGCTTTAAAAAACTTGAATTTGGAAACACAAAGAAGTAAAAGGATGGGATGAACAACAGAAAAGGAAGTTAATATAACTTCCAGCAAAATATTATTCTGTGAATTATTTTTTAAAACCTGATGATAGAAGCAACTTGACAATATCCCAGACCATCTGTGGACTTTGGGAAAGCTTTACTGGAAACTGATAAGTGTATCTTGCATAATTATCTGCTTTGGTAAAGTGGCTGGACTACATTATCTTTTTAGGTTCTTTAAAGCACATTTTCTGGCCTTCTTATTCCAAGCCAGCCAATATCTTTCTCATTACACCACGCTGGCTTTTTAAGGGACTTAATGTGGAACTTTGGGTGTCATTGCAATCAAATTTTGAGCTGCTTATCCTCACTGGTATGCAGCTCCTTGCTGAAATACTGCAATTAATTTGAATGTGTCTATCTGTGCAAATAATTTCTACCAAAGGCAAGAACGGATTCATAATATGGCCCTTGGTGTTGGGGTTTGGAGTTAGAATCATAGAATGGTTAGGGCTAGAAAGGACCTTAGAGATGATAGAGTTCCAACCTTCCTGCCATGGGCCGGGACACCCTCCACTAGACCAGGTTGCTCAAAGCCTCATCCAGCCTGGTCTTGAACGCCTCCAGGGATGGGGCATCCACAACTTCCCTGGGCAACCTGTGCCAGTGCCTCACCACCCTCATAGTGAAAAATTTCTTCCTAATATCTAGTCTAAATCTGCCCTCTTCCAATTTAAATCCATTGCCCCTTGTCCTGTCACTGCATGCCCTTTTAAAAGTCCCTCCCCAAAGGGCAGTTGAGGGGGGAGGTTTTCTGTCCTAGGTGTTATTTTTTTTTTCTTTCAGGTAAGAATTTAATTTGCAAGGGTCTTATGAGGCAGAATTTACTTATTTCTGTAGAGTGCTCTGATAGTCCAAAGTGAGAACTGCTAAAACCTTTGGAAGGTCTTGTTACTCTTCCCCACTAATTAACATCACCCCATAAGAGATGGGGTGTGAATTTGCAAAGTAGACTGTGGGTTCTATGTAATTAACTTATAATGTAGACAAGAATACTTGTACTTTCTGGTCATATCAGGGTTGTTTAGCCAAGGCAAAGTAGAGAGCATCATTTCTTGTACTGGCATGGAATTGCACAGGTTTGGCCACAGAGATTCAAGAGAACATAGCTGGCACTTTTTTTATTGACAGAATTTGTCAACAGTTAAAGGTGAGAAAGGACAAGAAATGGGAATGATGAGAGATTTTTTTTTTTCCCCCTTTTACAATAGACAAATAACTTCACCAGGCAGAGCTACAGCAGAATGAATTGTAATGAACACGGTGTTTGTGGTAAATTATCTTTGTTAGTGAGGAAAAATCAATTTATTGATTTATTCTTTTTATGTGCAGAATCCAGTTATAGGATGCTTCATAAAATCATCCTTTTAATCGTTGTATTATCTGCAAGATAAGAGTAAATTAGGGAAACTCCATATCAAACCGTAGTGTTTCATTCTCTTTTTGCTTCTGGAGAAAAAAGCTTGAATGGTAGAAATGGCAAAATCATGTTCTTATTGATTTTGAAGGGTACTTAAGAGTAGCTCCCCCAGCTTCAAGCTGGGGTAAAAAGAAAAGGTATGTGCCTGGGCTAGCTAGTTTGTGCAAGTAGATTTAGCCACTGAGTTCCCACTGTAAATCCCACAATAACACCCACTGACTTTCTGCAATCGCTCACCTGACTGAGCTGGCTAAGGGCAAAATGTTCTGTGACCTGAGCAAGGCACCTGCCCTTCTGCAGGGCAAATGAAGAGGCTAGATATTTTTGGAAGGTTGAATTAAACTTTGTGTAAGGGATGCAACATGAGTTGAGTGCTGTTTTCTATCTTTTTTATTATGCTTCCCAAAGATACGGGAAAAAAGTATTCTAATTATCTTCTTTTTCATATCCAAGTTCCAACATAACGCCAATGCTGTTTCTGAAGTAGCACATGCTGGCACATTGCATTGAAAACATACTTTTACAAGGAAGTGAGCAGATACATGGGACTAGTTCTAGCTTGTTAGTCTAAATGCGCTGAATTAGACTGAGTTACACAAGTGTAAAGGCAGCATAAAGGAGAAAAAACCTAAACAATCCCGAGTATTTTGAAAGCGCGTACAGTTTCATGTTATTTATACTACTGTGTTGCTCAAAGCAATCCAAACACTTTTGTCATGGTGTGTGTGCGTCTTTTATGGGCATGTGTGAGTATGCCCTTTCCTGGGCTTTTAGCATGGAGGAAATATGAACAACAGGGTTTTTTTTTCCTAGGCTGGAGAATGAAACCAAGGAAAAATAAATGTTAGCTTGGTTTTAGGTGGCTCTTATTTCCACCAACTAGATTGATTTTGCCAATTAGAATCATGGTGAGAGTCCCTATGAAATGATACTGAAGAGAGTGTTCAGTGGAAAATGTTTCACCTATTTGTTATAGTTCTCCCAGTAGGTGTTCAGTTGTAAAACAGTAATTTAACATATAGAGTAACCTAGAATCTCTGCCAATGTTTATTCACCTGTGTTGTTGGCTTAAGTGAAGATACAGATGACTGGACCAAATTTGATGTTTGCAATGTCATTAGTCATGGGAATAAATAGGATTCTTCATGGTTCATTTTCCTTTAAAGACAGGAGGAAATAAAATTCAGATGAGTTAATGTTGCAGGCACAGGATTTCCTGTATTTTTCTAGCAATAATTTCATATTAAATTTTTCAGGCTTTTGAGTAACATGTGGTCTTTAAAATGCTGTTTAATTGAAAAAGAACATAAGCATAGCTTGTTTCATGTGGTTTTAAGCATAACCCCATGCATCATAATTTCTCCAAAATACTTGCTCAAGATCTCCAGCTTGGTTTAAACCATTTTGGAAGCATTTGCTTGATTATAACTGGTAGAAATTGCAGACCTGCAACAAACAGGTCCCAGATACAACTGACATTTACACTAATGGCTGTGTAAGATTTTCTCTATTTCCTCTCTAACTTGTCCTAGGTCATTTTTTTGCATTCCTATGCCTCATCTTCTTGATACAGAATATATTTCCATTGTGTGTCCATTCGCTTCACGAAATTTCCCTTTGACTGTGCTACAACATACATGTTGTGCATAGTGCATTGAGAATTCATTGTCCTGCCTCTGTCATTTGATCTTGATTTCATTCCTTTCCAAGACGGTGTAACCTCCATGTTTTGACCTTCCCCGCCCCCTTTCAACATTTCTCCAGAGAACTGATCAATACCTGCTGCTTTGCCTTTATTCAGATGATGGATAGCTTTGGATAACTCTGTAATCTTTGATACCCTATTCACCATCAGATTCTCCAAACACTGACCTTTATGCAGGAGTTCTTCAGATGTTGTGCAGGAACCAAGCTTGTTTCCAAAAGGTTGAAGAAAGTCCTGGTAGGTTGTCTTGTTATTTATTTAGATTTCCTGAAACAGAGAAAGCAAAATGTAACAAAAGTGAGACATTTTGAGTTCTGACCTCTTGTAGGGTTCCACACTACTTCACCAGCTGGATGTCCTTTGATCCACTTCAATGTTTCTCTAATCTGTACTTGACCTGGTTTTCAGTGTGATCCATCCCTTTCCAACAGGTTGGTTACACGTGACTGAGTGTTTACAGGAGATGCCTAAGTGAGAAAATAGGTATTTACTCCCCAGTGAATGTAAATCTGCTTTCTGGTCCTCCAAAGTCACTCACACAGGGTCAGAGATGAGAGAAATCTTCAGAGGAATTTCTCATAATCCCACAGAAAGCCTCATGATTCCCCCTTCTACCCTGAAGAAGCAAGAAAAAGAAAAGCAGATCTGTTCCCTGCCACATAGGCAGAGTCATGCCACTCATACTAAAATGGAAGGCAGGATATGGTTAAAGTTAGGGACAACAGACAATGCTATTTTGAACTAAAGGAAGGAGAAATAATGAGCAATTCTTATTTTGTGAAGGAGTGGGCAGTGACCAGACGATGCTAAATCCAAATGCAACGGCATCCAGCTTCTAGCAGAGAGGCTGCTGGAATTGGCTTGGCACTGGTTTGTAATCAGGAGGAACTGACAAACCTGAGAAAAGTGAATTATTTTAAATGAGCACCAACCCTTCACACCTCTAAAATTACTCTCTAAAATATTGTTATGAATTACCTTTTAAGATGTGCTCTTTTTTTAATTTCAGATCTATTTAACTTGCATTAATTTTTAGAGCTGTCCTTTTCGATTGTTTCTCCTTATGCTGTGCATTGCGTATATTTGTATCCAGCTGTGCACTATTGGGTGCATCATGGATTGGTCTGTGTAGTAGAGTCATGAAGTATTTATGACTAGATCTTAATCTGAGATGGATGAAATTGCTTCAATATCTTACAATGAACACAAAATAGACCAACAACATGTCATAAATATGACTGAATCTTGACTTGAAATAATTGAGTTGACAATACGCATTAGCACCAGAACCTGTAAGACCTGCTGAAGTGATCTTGATTTTGAAAGGACTTTGTCACCATAACTTCTTAATATTCACATTAGAAAGCAGCACATAAAAACAAAAAGCAAGTTTCTGGTGGGGCAAGTTTGCTAATTTTTAGCACATTGTTTCCTGACACTTTTCTTTCAAGGCTTGCTTTTTAAGAGTTCCTCTGTTCTCTGGCAGCATTTAGAAAGAATTTAAAGGACTTTTGACAAGGCAGTAACTGTTTCTACTAAGAGATAAGATACTTACATACATTTGCATATATTCTTTCCTATGTATTTTAGTAAATTTTCAGGCTGAAGGAAATGTTTGTTGAGCAAAATGGAATACTGATATGTCAGCTTTTCAAACTGTTAAATTATACCTAATTTCAATTATTTTTAATAGAAACCCAAACAATTTCATTTATAGACTTTTTTGACTAAGAAAATATGTTTTTCCTTCAGATAAAGTTCTGTGAAATCAAGATAAACTTCTGAAATGCCTATCTGATATTGGGGGGGTGAACCACAGTCAAAATTCCCTCCTGATTGTGTGAGTTTTAAAATAAAAAAAAGTTTCCAGTCCTGGTGAACTGCACAGCCATTGGATGACTCATGCATTCATATTTTATATCTGGAAGCCTTGGATACTGTCAGCAGCAGTGTCATTGAGAAGGTAGAGTTATTTGATTAAGCGTATGTTACTTCTTTCATGTGTTAATGTGATTTTTTTCCCCTTCCTCCAACATTGTGTTATTTGGAACTATCTGTTCTGAAATAACACAAAATGTTGTGTTATTCCAGCCTATCTATTACTAAGACCTTTAACCAAAAGCTGAATAGTGTGAGTGTTGCTAAATATAATGTAGGTCAGCAATGCAAAACAATTCATGAAATGTATTCCTAGGCTAAGAGGATCTCTCTTAGATTTGTCCAGTTTTATTTCTGCTTAGTCCTTCTGAAAGGTGCCAGACTAAGAATAGAGAGCAAGGCAAAATTTACATGTTATGCATACTGTGGGAGCAAAATGATCCACATTCTGTCCTTTGAACACACTTAAATGAATCAAGATTTTAAATTCTTATGTCTTTATTGGATTTTGCAATACTGAGATTTGTGATACTTGTCATCTAGGTTCTTCTTAAAGCCTTAATACCTAGAATCAAGGGATTTCTTGGTAATTTTAGCTTTTTCTCATTCTCTTTTATTGTTTATCCTTTTCCTTATTTTGTTTTTTTCCTTCCTTTCTTCCTTTCTTTCTTTTTTTCTCTCTCTCTTTTTCTGTTTTTCTAATCATTTTATTGCTTTTATGTCTGCAGAGAAAAGCTTAAAATATGTTCTGAATAAGTGTTAAAAAAATGTATATCTTATATATCTTCCTTCATTAGTTTAAAGCCAGTTCAGGTTTCCAGTGGAACATAGAGGAGGCATAGATATTAGCAGAATTTCCCGTTTCTGCATCTGTAAGACACAGGTTGTATCCCAATGCTAGAATAAACCATCCTCCTCAGATGGCACTGACTCCTCATGAGCTCAGGGAGAAGCAGAGAAAGGAGTATTCTGGAGAGCGTCTCATGACTAGGGAAAAAGAGATTTTTGGGACTCTGGCTGCTGCTGCAGAATCTTCTGCTGCCTGATCTCATCAGATCTTTGCCCTCTGCACCAAAATGAACACCTTATTTAACTGATCTGGAGAGTGTAGTTGGCTGAGATGTCATTAATGCAGATTCTTGCTTCCAGTCCAGCGGGAATGGTTGTTCAAACTCAGAGGTCAAGGCTGTATTGCCAGTTGGAAGACTGACTAAGTTTGAAGTCCAACACTCCAGGACTGGCGTGGAAGGTATTTCACCACAAAGGAGAGAGTGTAAACTGTGGAGCCAAATGTCTTCACATTTTATATGTTTAAAGATAAATATACATATATTGATGTATTACTCATTAAACAGGTGCTAGCTAGAGGGTTTGGGGTTTTTCTTTTCTTTCAACTTTGTAGAGCAGTATAAATTTATATTCACTGGAAAATGACAAGCTGCTTTAAGTGATGGCTTCATGTCAGTGCTAGAGGCTGCAGTTGGGATTGCTAGAGGGATGAAATGCCCATTAAAGATGACAATTTTACTAGCACTATGGGATTTCTGGGTACAGAGTAAATTTATTCATGGAAAAAAAAGAGTTTTGGCAGAAACGTGCACTTTGTCCTACATTCAGTTTATAAATACCACTCAAAATTTCATTGTCGTTTTCTCTGTGTGTATATGTGATTACTTTCAAGACGGAAAATGGGCATTTCCACACAGGTTGAAAGCTGTGATCCTTGAAAACCTATTTTTATTCCCTGTCAACAATGACTGAAGTAGATTATACTGGAGTATTAAAAATACTAGACCACAAAAACCTTGAACTATTACCATAACTAAGTTACCATAATAATGGTAGCATTTTTAAAAAAATCTAGAATGTGGAGTAGGTATCAGCTTTCTTACTTTTTTTAATAAACAATCACTTTATCACTATAAGAGAATTTACTTATTCCTTGCAATCTGCATTTATCAATAACATTAACATTGTAAAAATAGAGCAATTATATTTAAATGACAGAGCTAAATATTGTGTCAGAGGTATGAAGCAAATGGCATTGTTACTCATTTCTTGAAGAATAATTTGCACCATGAAAGCTACATTCCCAGGTTGTGATACCCAGCAGGGCCTTTCTGTCAACAAGCTACAACTTTCAAGTAAATTATGTAATGCAATACATAGTGTTTCTGCATTTCACATGGTTATGTACACATTATGTGTGCTTTCTTCCTGCTCAGAAAAGTTCTTAGATCCCACTTCTCTGCATACTAATGTAAATCACAAAAACCAAGGAAATTAACAGTTAAGCCATTCAGCTGTTCACCTACACTCTACTCACTCGGCTACCTCCATTCCGCTGCTTCCCACACACACATCTCTAACCTCCACTTGAAAAACCCACAATTATCTTCATAATAAACCATGATGTTTATAATAATGGAACTGGGAGCATCATCTATCAGTTTGCCTTAAACTTCCCATTGAATGGCCATGATTTTAGTTATTCACACTAATGAATTTCAGATTCTTAATAGAATTTGGATTACTTATAACCTTTATCAGAATTAATTTTCCCTGTGTGTATTGTGTATGTCAGTTTGAAATTTTGGAAAGACTGCAACCAAAGCAGTGCAGCTATTTGCAACAGAAACGCTGAGGCGAGGTGGGTGAATTTGCTCAAGTTAAAGTACAATGGTGTCTGTTTCTTTGAGAATGTAAGAATTTCCAGTAGTTGGGACAGGGCTCTGAAACTGGTCAAGAAAACAAGCTTTTTGCCGAATCTGTGGAATTCTACCTAACCTTAGCTAATTTAGAACCATGTGAGTGTGATGGGTTGGCCCTTGGCTGGGGACCAAACCACACACACCCGCTCACACAGTCCCTGCTCCCACCCAATGATAGGGGAGAGAATTAAAGAGCTAATTCAGGTACCCAGAGCGAGATGAATCTGGAACCAAAAAGGAAGTGAAAAGCCAGCTCTCCCAGAAGAGTCTTCTCCTATATACTGGGTATGACGTGCATGGGATGGAATAATTGGTCAGTCTGCTTCTCAATCTTTACCTAAAAGCAAATCCCAGGCTAGAAGCCAGACTGTCTCTTCCCCCCCAAAAGGCTGAATGTATGTCCTTGAGAACAAATAGCAACATCCTAGCAATAACTATAAACGTTCTTCTCTTATCAGTTCTCTCCTGAGCAGGAATCCAAAACATAGCTTCTTTGCTACCTATTTATGAAGAGAAGGGAAAAGGAAAAAAAAATTAACTCTGCTCTGCTTAACCCACGACATTCTCCACCCCTTATTCCATACCATTCACGTCATGCTCAGATCCCACTATTTTCCCTTAATCTATGGACCACCCCTCCATAATTTTATTGAGTTCATTTAATCTATGACTTTGGGCTTCATCTGTCGTGGTAGTCTTTCAAGGCAGGATAAAAATGATGCAAATTCCACTCAGTCAGTAGAGCATGTCGTTGGATGCGGAAGATGGATGCTGTATAGTCTCTGCTACATACTGCATCTGGAACTCACACTTCTGGTATACCCGGCACAGTCCATATCTATGGTCTGCAAGCTGAGGATGTCAATCTCAGGGAAGTTGATGGAAATCAATTCTGATTCTGTTGAACCTGCAAGATTCTTAATAGGATATCATTAGTATAATACATAACAATCATAACAATGATTATATGCAATGGCAGGGTTATGCAGAAGCTAACACTGTACAACTAAATTTATCGGCCACTTTCACCCATCATCAAATCCCCTTGAGGTACACATCGAACCTCACCGTCCTTCTGCATTACCCACCAAGTATACCCAGATCCTTGAGCAAAAACAATCCCACGAATGGGTTTGCCTTTACCCGAGGCAGGAATAACCCAGACTGTCTTCCCCAATACATTCTTGATATGCACCACAGGCACTTTATCCCCATCTACAGTACGTAGAAGTTCTGACTGGGCAGGACCAGCCCGATTGGCAGATCCTCTCGTGTTGACTAGCATGCGAGCTCATTGTGTGATCAATGCAATCCACTTACTCCATGTAGCGTCAGTTGCATGATGTGTAGAGGGAGCCTTTCCTTTAAACATCCAACCTAGTACCGGTAGTCGGGGTGCCAGGAGGAGCTGCGATTCAGTACCAATCACTTCGGAAGCAGCTCGAACGCCTTCATATGCTGCTAATATCTCCTTTTCAGTTGGAGTGTAGCGAGCTTCGGAGCCTCTGTATCCCCGACTCCAAAACCCTAGGGGGCGTCCTCGAGTCTCCCCCGGTGCCTTCTGCCAAAGGCTCCAAGAAGGACCATTCTCCCCAGCTGCGGTATAGAGCACATTTTTGACATCTAGTCCCGTCTGGACTGGTCCCAGGGATACTGCCTGGACTATCTCCCGTTTAATTTGTTCAAAAGCCTGTCGTTGCTCAGGGCCTCATACGAAATTATTCTTCTTTCAGGTCACTTGGTAAAGTGGGTTTACAATCTGACTGTAGTCTGGAATATGCATTCTCCAGAAACCTACAACGCCTAGGAAGGCTTGTGTTTCCTTCTTGTTTGTTGGTGGTGACATGGCTGTTATTTTATTGATCACATCCATGG